>JAIUZE010030815.1:35481-50263 GCA_022085475.1 Heliosperma pusillum | reverse complement strand
TGTACATCGTGTATAGTCAGGGAAATGTTTATCTCGTGGATGCCTGTTAATCATACTTGCCATGTACACGATGCTAGTGCGTTTCATTTACCGTGAGAGATGTCGTCTTTGTGTCGTCGTTCTTGAATGCGTGATTTCATGATATTATTCATGGTCCTTGCATGATTGGGCACCGTCGTTCTTGAATGCGTGATTTCATGATATTATTCATGGTCCTTGCATGATTGGGCACCGTCTATGTATTGGGTTGTTTGAATGGATGATAACATGATGGATTTATTCATGGTCATTGCATGACTTGGCATGGTTGTTTGTCGAGTCTCAATCTTATCAAACTTATACCGCTAACGGTGAGATGCAAGCCCTAGTGAGCGTATTCGGTTGCCTAAGAGTGTCTTTCCCGAGTCTTTGAATAACATGATGGTTTCGGATTTAATTTCCACATGATCTTATCATTATATATTGGATTGCCTATCTAATCTTATTGTAACTCACATGTATATCTTTTTATGCATGATTTTACTTTTGTATTTCCTTATATGTACTTTTAATGTGATATGGCTGGGAGAACCCGGAGTTACTCCCCACTGACTGTGGCGTTCATGTTTTTCATGGATGAACAGGTTGCTTGCTTGGATGGCTTTTTGCTTGGTATTTTGGGTTCGGGTGTGAGCTAGCGGGCGTTGTCCCTGGATGAAACACCTCTAGACGATTTTAGCTAGTTTCTAATAACCTTGTCTTTTGTTAACACTTTGAGAGACTACGTCTCTTGTGGTATTTTTTATTTTGTCTGTAATATTTGACACTCCTCGTATTTCTATCTTGCATGTATAAAAGTTTTTAAAATACCGTATTTCCGCTAATTATATCACATACTTGTATGTTTTATTTCCGCATTCGCGAGGATTGTCACAGGTTATTATAAACAAACCGTTGTGATAAAGTAATGACTACGGTTAAAGTAGTCTACCCGTTGTAATTAATAAACACTATGACAACGGTTTGTGATTAATAACCGTTGTTATAAGCAATCACAACGGGTATATTTACAACAACCGTTGTTGTTGCTTACCTTTATTTTTTTTTTAATTATAATTAGAGACAGCAATATCATAAGCATTATACACTGCAATAATAATCAGCAGAAACCAAAAAAGACAGCAATATCATAAGCACTATACACAGCAATATTAGCAGAAACCAAAACATGGAGACTGTATAATGAATGACCAAAAGCTAAATAATTTGGGAATCTTCAACAATGACCAAAGCTAACAAAAACTAAAGACAATACACTGAATGCTATAAATTCAGAAAAGAATACTCACTGCAAATAAACCAAACCAAAACCATCAAATTACTTGTCTATTTTTGAAATGTCTCAAAATGTTGCTCGTCCATATCACTGTGTCCTAATGAATGCCCCATGCCATTTGGACGATGGAAAATTTGTTGCCAAAAGCTTTACTCTTTTGAGGAATAAGCTTATTGAGCTGGGATACTCGGTCAGCAGAATTAAGGCACAATGGGCGCCTTGGGGATTCAAAGGGATACTACTCATTCAGTTTGGAACATCACTTGCAGATGCAGAATCAGCATTAAAGCTTGGCAATATGTTTCAACTCAGAGGCCAGGGTAAGAGCGACTGGGTTGCTCCGAATAGATCAACAGTCGAACCATACCTCTGGGTAGCCACAGACGAGGACGCCGAGCTTCTGAAGAATATCGTGGACTATTTCCACGTGCCGTATCCGACCATCTTGAATGGTCAGCAGTCGGCCAATTCAGAAATCGTCGATGCCTACAACCAGGTTGTGGCTGTTTTCCAAGCAATGTACACCTAAAAATTCCAAGCAACGTCCTGTGTTAGATGTTGAGTGTCAAGTGTGTGTGTGTGTCTGTATCAGCCTATCATAATAGCAGTGTAATGGGATGGGAGGGCCTGTGGTCATGTATGATGGCCGGGAGGGCCTGTGTGTCTGTATCAGCCTATCATAATAGCAGTGTAATGGGGTTTTAGGGCACGTGGTCTTGTATCAGCCTATCATAATAGATGTTGATCGAGTGTCAAGTGTGTGTGTCTGTATCCGCTATGGTTGTAAGATTTCCGCTATGGTTCCTAAATGCAAATCTGTTCGAGCTAATAAAGTATCAGTGCTTTACGTTTGTTATTACTATGTCGTTCCTAAGTTATTTAAAAAAAATCAGAAAGATAGTTATTTAAAAAAATAACAGAAACTAAAAAAAAAAACAAATATATAAGCTAATACCTCACATTATTAACCACCTCAGGATCGGGGACGTTTCTTGCCCGACATAGTTTCTTCGTTAACCCAAATACCTTCACCATGATCATCACGCATATAGATGCTTTCAATGTTATCATGATCAGTGTCAACATTGTCGAAATAAGATACAGTGGAAGAGTGATCCATTCCCTCAAACACGACATCCTGATCATTATCCCCACCATTATCGGGTGCACCCCGTCTACTCCTTATAGATAGTACAACAGACCACTTCTTATCCATAGGATCGGTGACATAGAACACTTGTTTAGCTTGGGATGCCATTATGAAAGGATCATCCTTATTATTGCCAACCTTATCCAAATTGACCAACGTAAATCCCATTTTATCCTTTCGAACACAATTGTTGTTGTTATCAACCCAGTTACATCGAAACAGAGGTATTGTGAAATCAATGTAATCTAATACCAATATTTCTTGAATAACACCATAATAAAGGCATTTTCCCCAAATAGGGTTTTTATCTTTTGAAGTAGCAAAGTGCATTGCCTCAAATTCAGAACTCACACCACTATTTTGCATTGTGCTCAACTCATCTTGCTCGCGGGTGTAAAAAGTATAACCATTAATAGCAAAACCGCTGAAAAAAGTGGCCCTGGCATTTGGACCTAACCCAAGACGTAGTACCCTAGGAGAGATGTCATCACCATACAAATTCTTATACTCCAAGACAACATTCCTAAACCACTCTCCAAACGTCTTCTTATGCTCGTTTGCAATCCACATCTCGCTCTTGTTTGGGTGATCGTATTTGAGCTCATCTTTGTGTTGTTGAATATAAGGTTGGACCTCATCTTCGTTGTTTAGCACATACGTATGTGCTAAATGTAACATGTCACGTGACACAATTTTTTCAACCCGGCCCCTAATACCTTTTCCGGTCATCCAGTCACTATGACGATTCTTTTGAACGCCAATTAACTCCTCAGGAGAGAGATGAGCGTAACAATATGCAAGAGCTTCGTCTAATATAGCACGTTCAGCAATACAACCTTCTGGACGATACCGATTAGATGTATAGTCCTTGTACACTTTCATCAATCTTTCGAAAGGATACTGGTATCTCAAGTACACGGGCCCAAGGTACAAAATCTCCCTAACCAGGTGAGTGGTCAGGTGAATCATGATAGTGAAGAAAGAGGGTGGAAAATACATTTCAAAATGACAAAGAGAGGTGACAACGAGGTCCTGCAATGAATCCGCATCATCGGGAGCGATGACTTTATCGCATATGGACTGGAAGAAGAGACAGAATCTGGTAATAGCATATCGTACCTTTTCAGGCAAAATGAAACGAATAGCCACGGATAGTAATTGTTGCATCAAAGTGTGGCAATCATGTAACTTTTACCCGGTGAGTTTTAGGTCTTGCATCGACACAAGGCTTTTGATGTTGGACAAATAACCATGTGGCACTTTAATTCCATTCAAGCATGCACAAAACTCTTTTTTCTCATTCCGTGAAAGGGTATAAGCTGCTGGCGGTAAAAATGTACCATTACCTCTCTTCGGTGGTGCCAACTCTAGCCTAATACCCATCATTTGCATATCTTCCCTAGCTGCAGCGTTATCCTTTGTTTTACCGGGAACATTCAGGAGGGTATTGACAATATTATCACAGACATTTTTATCAATGTGCATGAAATCGAGGCAATGTCTGACCTCCAGGTCAGGCCAATATGGAAGTTTATCAAAAAAATATGGATCTTTTCTTATACCCACGAGTAGACAATTTAGAGTCGTTCTTCTTCCCATATTTTATCTCAATATGTTTTACTTTCTGATAAACTTCATGCCCACTCAAAATTCTAGGAGGTTGACGATGTTCTTGACGTCCATTAAATGCTTTCTGCTGCTTGCGATAACAATGGTCAGGATCCAAGCCCCTCCTATTTCCCAAATACACATACTTATGAGAACACTTCAAGTATTCATACTCGATATCCTCCCCACACAATGGACATGCCTCTTTCCCATGCACCGTATGCCCAGAAAGGTCGCCATAAGCCGGATAGTCGGTTATTGTACACAATAACATCGCTCTCAAATTGAAAGTTTCATTCCTATATGCATCAAATACTTCTATCCCACTATCCCACAAAATTCGCAAATCATCTAAAGAGGTTCCAAATAGACATCTATATTATTTCCAGGTTGTTTAGGGCCGAAAATTAACAACGACAACATCAAGTACTTTCTTTTCATGCACACATATGGAGGTAAGTTATATATTGCCAACACTACTGGCCAAGTACTATGTTGGGTACTCATGTTTCCATGTGGGTTCATTCCATCAGTGGACAGCGCTAGACGTAAGTTTCTAGGTTCAATGCCGAACTCGGGATACTTAGCGTCGAACGATTTTCATTGCATACCATCTTCCGGGTGTCTTAGCTTCCCATCATTTATTCTTCTAGTTTCATGCCAAGTTAACATTTTTGAATCATTGTTATTCGCAAACATCCTTATGAATCTAGGTATCACTGGAAAATACCATAACACCTTAGCCGGGATCCCTTCCTTATCCTTATAACGCCACTCAAAACAAACCGGACAATTGGTTAAGTTTTGATATAATTTTCGATACAATACGCAGTGATTTGGACATGCATGCATTTTCTCATATTTCATACTCACCCCTCTAATTAGTTTTTTAGCCTCATATGTCTTAACGGGAAGAACATTACCATCTGGAAGCATGTCGTTTATCAAGGCTAATAAACTAGTGAAACACGTGTCACTAACCCCATTTGCCCCCTTGATATTATACAACTTCACAACAGCCGACATCTTTGTGTACTTACAACCAGGGTATAGAGGCGCTTCAGACTCACACAACTTCTCATACATGTTGTCAAGGTCATCCAAATTAATGTTTTGATCTTCAAAAGCATTTGATTCGTCATCTTTTTCTTCATTATCTGTAGACCCAACATTCAACTCGTCTGCTTCCAACTCAACATACTCGACAAACTCGGGATCATCAGTTATCCTTTCGTATACCTCAAGATCATCTTCTTCAAAGTTATTCTCTTCCTCTAATGATTCCCCATGAAAAATCCAACGGGTATAGGATCGACTAAAACTATACTTTTCTAGGTGAATTTTAACGTCCGGAATAGCCATATACCTAATATTACCACATCTTTCACAAGGGCATGGAATACTAGAAGAACCATTCAAATTGTTCGCAACGACTTCATAAAATTCAGCTAAACCATCCCTATAGTTTGGGTCACTCATATTCGCAGCATTCATCCAAGTTCGAGTCATTTATCTACATTCGTAGTATATATAGTAAGCCAAGTAATTCAGAAAATCCAACTAATTAAAACTAATTCAATAATAAGCCAACTAATTCAGAAAATGCAATGTATAAGGCAACTAATTCACAAATAAACGAAATTCAGGAAATCAATAAAGAAAAATTATTAGAATACCTGATTAATAAGAAATAGCAGACGGAGATGATGACAAAGAGACGATCAGGGAGTATGTCTTAGTGTTTGTGGTTTTGTGATGCAGTATAATCGCTTTGTGTTTGTGTTTTTGTGTTGCAGTACAGTATTATTAGTGTTGTGTGTATTTTTCATCTTTATGAACAACAAATATTGACAACGGTTATTATTCATAGTAAACCGTTGTTATTAAATTACTTATTTACAACGGTTAAAAAAGTTATACCCGTTGTTACAACTAACAACAACGTACAACAAAATCATATCCGTTGTTATTAATTTACACCAAAATTTGCGCCAAATTAATAACACATTATAACAACGGGTTTATTCACGCCCGTTGTTATTACGTTTCCTTATTTCGCGCCAAATTAATAACAACGGATATAAAATAAACTGTTGTTATTAGTAAATTTATTTACAACGGTTATTTTAGTTCAGCCCGTTGTTAAAACTAATAACAACGTTCGAAAAACTAATACCGTTGTTATTAGGTTTAATAAAATTCCGCGAAAAAATAATTATCCATTCCACAACGGTTTTTCTTTATTTTCGTGAGTATGCGTTTTTGATGGGGCGTTGTTATTGCATGAATTTGTAGTAGTGAAAAGTCACACCTAAAGGATGTGTTTGAGAGATATGATTATATGAATAATATAATCATATTGATGCCTTATATGACTAAAAGGTTAGTCGATGTATATGACTAAAAGGTTAGTCAATGTAATGATGATACGATTATTTAATACGATTATTTAATACGATTAAATAATACTAGCTGAGACGAATTAAATGTCGTAATTTAATATAAACTGTTATATCTAATTAATGTATATAATGTAATTATTTAATACGATTAAATAATGTAAGCTTAAACGAATTAAATGTTAATTCGTAATTAAATATAAACTGTTATAATTAATTAGCAAATTATAAATATACGATATTTATAATTGACGTATATATTATACGATATTGTCATAATAAATGATGTCAGACCGGTATTAATAAATCGACTACAAAATATTGTATGGACTTATTAATATGTGACAAATGACAATAATAATACATACACATATTATACATTAAATAAATAAAAGAGGGAAGACTCCTATCTTGGCTCCACTACCTAAAACAAGTAGAAGAAAAAGAGGGAAGACTCCTCCCTCTACTCTACTACTAGTTGGACGGTCCAAATAGGAGAGGAGGAGAGTTTTATATAAACTCTTCTTCTCTACTTTCTCATGATCATAATTACTTTCACAAAAATTATCAGTAATTTTTGGTGTTCATTCTAACACAAGAAAAGGTCTTTCTCAGAACATCTTGGGTGCAACAATTAGGAGGATATCGATCTCGATATTTGTTCTTAGGCCATATTGCTAGGACCAAAGGTTGATTCTAATCTTTATGCTTTTCGTTTATGACTCGTATTTCATATATTATAATTTCGTTATAATCCTTAAATTTCATGTATGAAATATACCGATATTTCCCACAAAAACTAATTGATTGACTGATCCTAATTGCTAGCCTAGAATATTGTAATTACAATCTTGACCAAAAATAACAATATGATGCGAGGTGTCAGTATTGGCGCCGACAATGGGACGATGGTGAGGGTGTAGGTGGGTGGTGGGGTTAAGAGGGAGGACAAATAAAGCGACAACTCTGGCGTGGATGGCGGTGCTGATAGAAGAGGAGGTGGGTTGTGGTCATCTTGGTGAAGTGTATTTGATGAAAATGAAGGTTGATGGGTGAATGGGTGATGAGAGGGTGAGTGGGTTCATTAGTAAGGACATAATAGACAATTCATGTCTTTTTTTTAGATTTGGTATTAAGTTTGGAAGAAAATATGATTTTAGGTATACGTTTTAAAAGAAAGTTATTTATAAAAGTAGAGTTATGTTAGGTATAAGTTATCAATTTACTCATTATTTAATTGTTGTAGGTGGAGACTTTGTAGAGAAGAACTTCTAGCTTCTAAACGGAAATATCCAATTGATAATGAAATTCTCTACTTTAACGACAAAAAAAGGATTGATCAAATTCTATTAAGTCTGACTCACTTGTTGAACTTTGCTTGTGAATTGCTATTGATAAGGTAGGATTTTCCTCTTCGATTTATGTGTATATATATGATTGATTGATGTGTATGATATGATTGTGACATGTTGATTGAAGTTTGAGTGTAACGATGTGATTGTCTAGTATTGTGGCGTACGAAGGTGTTTTTATATGGAGCAGTTGCGGGAAACGGCTCCCTAGACTCTGCGGGTCGCTCCTCATGGTTCTCGCTATGGAAGAGACAATGCACATGGTGATGAACTGGGTTTGGGAGTGACCTGCTGCGTTAGGGCCCAATGTGTCTACGGCGTGCCCCGGCCACGGCGGTGTGCTTGTTTAAGGAGTCGCGATTGGTGGTTAGATGTGTTACTTAATGGCATCGGGATTCCCTTATTGATGGCACCGGATATTGATAAGTAGTATTTTAGTATCGATTTCCCCTTTATTTAAAGCTTTATTTGTTTTGATTTTGTGCACTTTTATCGAATAACAACTCATTTTGCAAAATAATTAGTGATTAGTAGATTTATTATACTTATTACAATTAATTGTTATATTTGTAGAAATTTGTAGTGCTTATCCGTTGATGTTGTAGGTAGGGGTGAGCAAAACCGTATATCCGATATGGTCGAATATCCGGTTTTAAAAATCTCAATTTTAAGTATCCTTATCCGATACAAATTTTCCGTATATCTGGTTTTTCCGTGTATCCGAAAACCATATATCCGGTATCCGGTTTTCCATTCAATTTATGTAAAATTTTATGTCTTATTTTTATTTTTTTGTGATTTGTGATTTTTCTTAATAAGTTAAAAGAGTATCACATATTATAAGAATAAATAACTTTAAAATGTGTAAAAGTAATAAGATTGAGTCACAGATATACTCGGCGTTTAGTGGTTTTATGATTTTATTTTAATATTTTATATTAAAAATAGGAATCGTATCGGAAACCGTATATCCGGTTTCAAATTTTGTCGATTTGTTTCTTAAACGGTTTTTTATAAACCGTATCGTATATACGGAAATTCGTATCGGATATACGAAAATCCGTATAATTGAAACCATATATCATATCGAATACGTATAATAAAACCGTATCGTATATTTTTGCTGAACCGTAATTGTACGTATCAAGGGAAAGATACAAGTCTATATGAAGAGCAAATCTAAAAAGGTCAAGTTGCAAGTCAAAGCTAAGTCAAATAGGAGGGAGATGAAAGAAAGACCAAGTCTATACATTTCACTGATAGACTACAATTACTCACTCACCACTTCACTTCACCATCAACAACCCAATAAACAACATCGACAATCCGACCTTCAACTAACACCGAAACCCAAATTCGGCAATGAAACCCGGCTCTGCTTGACTCCTTCGTCACCATCACAAAACCCAAATCACCACCTGCGTCAGAGCCACCACTCTCCTCCCCCTCATCTGAGCTCCGACGCACGACACCAGCAACACATCACCGTACTCCGTCGCCGTCGACACACCAGCAGCAGGGCACCAACGAACCGCTAACAGCCCTTCATATCCGGCCTCCATCTCCGACGCAGCACCAGCGCGCGAGCCATGGCTCACGCTACTCATGACCCATCAAGCAACCCAGATGCGGAGCAACACCAACTTGCGCCTCCTATTACTCCACCAACTCTGACCACCTCACCAGATACCACCGTGTGCCACGGGCGAAATTTGAGGCAGTCGGGCGAAATTAATGTTGCCGTCGGCTGAAATTTGGCTTTGGCGGGCGAAATTCCTTTGACTCTGCTCATTTATGTGTGTGTTGACTTTAACATTACGAGATGGGAATTCTGTTTAGTGTGGTGGGCTTTTGTGAGGGGCCATCATTGTTTTTTCAGAATTTGGTGGATTAACCCAAGCTAGTTTATACTTTTCATTTTTTTCACAATTTGGTGAAGGTAATATAAATACAACATTTGTTTTATTTTAGGGGGTTTCCAACTTTAGCTTAGATTAGTTTAGAGTAGAATTTTAGAATTTATGTGAGTTCCTTTTTCATTTTCATCTCTTATTTTCTCTCATTTAGATTAATTTAAAAATTAATTTAGCTAGTTAACTGGTTTCAAGATTGAATCTTTATGTATGCAATTTCTATATCTACTCCAAGTTGGTATGAATTTCTCTTTTCTCATTTTCATTTATGTTATTTATATCAAGTTCTCATCTTTTATTAGTTTAATGGTTAATTAGTTCAAGTTTTGATATTTCTTACTTTAATCATGTTTAGTATTACATTGTTATTAGTGGGTAATTTATTTAGTTTAGTTTTCATGTTGATTAGTGTGTAGTCTTTTGTTAGGGGGGAAGGGGATTAGATTTCTTGAGTTAGCTCCACCCTTGGACAATTAAGCTTCCATTTTTTCAATTTTAGAGACTTGAATTAATCTTCCAAGGGTTCGGTGAAATATTCAGTTAGGGTGACAATTCGACCCATGTAATTATAAAATTGACCGAGTAAGAAATTTCGAGGTCAACACTTTTCTTTAGATGATCTTATTGACTTAGAAAATTAAGTTAAGGGTTGGTTGGGTTAACTCGAGTCGAAAGACCGTCTCACTCTCTTTCTCGTCACTTTTTATGGGTTTGATAGGTTTTATCATCCTTGGCAGGGGCGGAGCCAGGATTTGAATTTAGGGGGGGCGAAAAATTTTAAGGGGGCCGAACGACAATTTTCATAAGGTACATTTAAAAAATTTCGCTAAAAACTTCGAAATTTTCAACCGCCAGGAGGGCGAGCGCCCCTGCTAGCCCCCCTAGCTCCACCACTGATCCTAGGAGCTAGCGATTGAAACCTACTCCCTAATTCCCCCCAATTCCATTAGTTAGGCCCTGTTCTTTTCGGCTGAAATGAGCTGAATTGAGTTTATTGGAGGTGAGCTTAATTGAATGGAGCAGAGTTGAAGTGAATAAAGTTGTAGAAAAACTCAATTTTGTGAAGAGATGAGTTGAATAGTATTGGCTAAAGCTAAGCTAAATTGTGTTGAATAGAGTCGAGCTTAAATAAAACGAGCCGAAATTAAGCCGAAAAGAACAGGGCCTTAGTCATCTTATATTTATTCTTATTGCTTGTTTATTTTCTTTCTCCCTTTAGTTACTTTTAGAATATTCAAACTTCTCAATTTGATCGGTTAGACTAAATATAACCGAAACCGATAAACCAATCCTAACCGTCTATGTAGATCAATCTCCTTACCCTACTACATTCATTAGTTTGGTATCGAGTTTTGTAAATTTTGTTTGGTCGAGAGGTGCGCGACAATCCCTTATCATATATGTGTGGAGATGATATTATGATTGCAATAGGTAGTATCTTGTGCTTCGCACGGTCTGTTTGTATAATTTGTTATTGTAATTACATAAATAATATATATAATGATATTTAAGAGTTTACCTATAAATAAAATAGAATAATAAATTTTTTGAAATATTGTTTTTCGAGTTGAACTTCAAAATATTTAAAATACAACATATAAGTATTTATTTAAAAATAATCGCTAATAACCATAATCAATGTTTTAAACTTGACGTATGTATAAGTATTTAATTGAAAATAGTTATAATAAATTGTAATATGTTTATTTTTTACTTTTTCACGGGTTTATAACACAATTGTGATTAAAAATCACTACGTTTGTCATCATTTTTCAAATGTTATCGTTATTACAATGTACATGCGAACTCGCTATCACACTATTTAAACCCTCTTAAAATCTTCTTGTGTACTTTGCTCTTATATGTATATGATTTGTCGCACTATGATTTACTCATTTCCACATAAAATTTACTCCCTCTTTCCGACTCATTTGTTTACATTTGATTAAGATATTTATGACAAAGAATGAAAGAAGATAATAAATAAAAGATTGAGAAGTAGGAAGTATATTTACGTATTTAATTATTTGTATTTTTTTTAATAAGTATAATGCCTAAGCTTTATAATTTTGTCAAAATGTTTTCCTACTGTAAAGCATTGCGAGGTACTTACTTTAATCAATTAAATATATCAAAATATTTTGGTTATAATAACGAAAATTTTCTCATTTTTGTAATTATAATTTTTCAAAGACTTATGTAATATTTATTATATTTTTATTTACTGATTAAATTTAATTAAAACTTGTAGTTAAGGTTGAATACGCCAAGTACATCCACAATGTTTTAACACGATTAGATATACATCATTATATACTAACTATGTTTTGTATATTCTTAATTTGCAAAATAAAGCAATAAAATTTTGTTATAATAACTCCACTATATAAACAAATTAAAACAATATGTTGTTGATAATCAGTAGAGAATGATGAGAGAGAAAGTTAGAGAGAAGTCCTCCTAATTTTCTAGGGTTCTTGGTTTTTGTGCAAATGGCCAAAAACAATACAGCTAATCATTCTCAAAGTTCTACAAACTCAAATAGTAAAAATAATAGTACATCCATTAATACACACACAATCACAAATAATAGCTCATTAAATATTACAAATTCACATAGTAAAACAGGTTCTGCTGGAAAGTCTGCTCAATTGAAATCAATGGATATTCGTAGTAATGAAGTTCAGATTGCACGGGAGGCGGTTCAACAAAGACTACAAGAGAGGTCGATGGGGTCTGGTACGAATGAAGATGAGCAGGATGGACAATGGCAGGAGGTTATGTCGAAAAGGAAGAAGCAAGAGATGAATCGAGCTCGTGATGATAAATTGGAACCCATTGAAGAAAGAGAGACAGGTGAGTGTGTGACTAAAGGTAATACTCTTAAAATTACGATAGATGATGTTCAAGAGGAGATTAAATATTGGTCTTCTGCAGTTTATGGGTATGTTATGGGGGCCAACCCTCCTCGTGTGGTTTTAGAGAGTTTTCAGAGAAGAACTCTTGTGGATTATTCTATATCTAAGATTTCCTTCTTGCCGGATGGCCTATATGTGATTCGTTTTGAAGAACTAGAACACCAACAACTTGTTTTAAATAAGGGCATAATGTTACTGGATGGTAAACCAATTATTTTAAGGCCATGGGATCCGAATGTGAAAATGGCTAAGGTATCAGTTAAGGAGGTTCCCATTTGGATCAAATTTGTTGGTCTGGACTTGAAATTCTAGGGGGAAAAATGCTTGGAGAAACTGGCTTCATTAATTGGTAAATTTCAAAGAATTGATGATGTAACTAAGATGCGTACCCTACTAGGATTTTCTAAGGTTCTAGTTGAGGTTGAGCTTGATCAACATTTCCCTAAGCAGATTGTTTTTGAGGATGAGAAAGGACAGGAGATAACTTTGGCAGTGGAATATGATTGGATTCCAGTTACATGTCAGAATTGCAAAGGCATGGGACATACTTTGGAGTCTGGAGGAAGCATAGGGTTCCTATACCTTCCAAACCAGTGTCAGGCCCTCTAAGACAAGTATGGAAAAGAAAGGAAGATTCTGAGAAGGTCCCTGAGCAGCCGGAGTTTCCAAGGTTACAGAAGAGTCTAGGTGTATTAAGTGCACACATGACCATAATGAAAAAGAAGGACAAGACTGGTGGACCTGAAGTGGCTACACCAGCTAATACTCATGTCACTATGAGTTATGGTTCTTTGCTTACCCCTGCTAGAGTTATTACTAGGCTCACCAGGCATGAGACAAGGATACCTGAAGGACAACAGAGTGGTTTTGTATTGCAATTCAATAGTGCATTGCGGAAAGGGTCTACAATGGTTGATAGAGGTAGAGGGGATGGGAATCCCCCATCTCACCATGACTAGACTTGGAGTGTGGAATATTAGGGGACTAAATAATGATCTTAAGTAAAAATATATAAAATGGTATCTCCATCAAGCTGATGTGGAGATATTTGGGCTCCTTGAGACAAGAGTGAAATCCTTGTCTCTAAATAAAGTAGCAGGGAATGTGTGATGTGGCTGGTCTTATGTCACTAATCACAGTCATCATGATGGAGGTAGAATTTGGGTTTTATGGAAGAATAAAAGGGTTAGTGTGGATGTTTTGGAGATGTCATCTCAGCTTGTTCACCTCAAGGTTCAGCAGTTGAGTAATAATAGGACCTACTATATTACTTTTGTATATGGGTTTAATAAAATTGAAGAAAGAGTTCCTCTATGGAATGATTTAATTAGAATTAATCTTGTTGAACCTTTGATCATTTTAGGGGATTTTAATAATGTGTTACATGCTAGTGAGAAGATTGGTTTGCCAGTAAAGGATTCAGAGACAATGCCTTTTCAGAATACTATTAATAATTGTGATCTGATTGATATAAAGACTTTGGGGGCTTTCTTCACCCGGAATAATAAACAACCTAGTGGGACTAGAGTTTTTAGTAGGATTGATAGGGTTTTGGTTTGTAACAACCCGAAAAGTACCCGATTTTTCTAGTAAAAATATTTACTAACACTTTTCAGTAGAACTTAAGTTTTTAAAATAGGAATTTTTGTTCCGAGTCTTATTTTGAAATTCCGCGTTCGTATTTGGAATTTTTGAGTGATTTCATGAAAAGACCGTTTTTAGTCGTCTTTGGCTTTTCTTGACTTTTAAGTCGTCTTTGACTTTTCTTGACTTTTTAAAATTCGTCATTGACTTTTCTTGACTTTTAAGTCGTCCTAAACTTTTCTTGACTTTTAAGTCATCTTCGACTTTTCTCGACTTTGCAGTCAACTTTGACTTCCGTTGACTTTTCCCGACTCGTCTCATAAGTATGAAGACCGAAATTTTATTTAAAAAAATAATATTTTTGATTTATTTTTATTTAGATTTATTAAGATTTATCATAATTTAATATAATTATTTTGACTTTATTCGGAATTTAAAGAATAACTTTTACGGTTTAATTCCGAACGTCATTTAACGATTCCCGAGTCATCGTAAATCCCGAAACAAAACCGAAACTCGACTTTGGCATGAGTCACACGCGCG
>JAIUZE010030815.1:0-34560 GCA_022085475.1 Heliosperma pusillum | reverse complement strand
ATATAATTAAAAGGGTTTTCATAACCCTAAATTATTATTTCTCACATGTTAGAAATTATAAGACGAGATCGTAGTTTATTTTGATATCCTTTAAGTCAAGCGGGGTTTTACGTAAGAGTTAATAATTCACATGTTAGAAGTTTTATTAAAATAACATGTAATGAATATGTTGATTTTATGTCTATGTGATAAAGACTCTGTTTTTAGCCGGTTTGATCCAACGGGTTTGGTCAAACTAAGATCTAGTCAGCCCCGATTTGACTGATGACCCGTCGCGGGACTCGGGTCGGGGATTTGTCTTCAAGTAAGGTTGTATGTAATTATGAATTAGCCTTAGTAGATATGAGGCGATATGATATTTGATTATTATTGATATGCAATTAGTCACATGATAGGATGTTTTCCCGTGACTGATTTATTATATGGTTGGTGTAGTGTTGACTAAGTACCCATAGAGAATTATGGATATATGGCGTCTTGACCATTCTAATTCTAAATGAGTAGCTTGGACCATGACATTGATAGGCCCGTACTATCTTTAACGAGTATATAGTTCACAGCTTGATAGCTTTTGTGTCACGGCCGGGGGGGCTTATCTCCAAGTCGGGGCATGGCTGCCTGATCCGTTTTGGGACTGGAGTCAGCTTAAGTACTAGCCATCTCTGCTAGGGGGTCGCCTAGTAGAGTTTCTCATAGACGGTTATGTCATGGGACGGGGAACGGAATAGCTGTTGTCGCTAGGTCTGATCAGTCTAGGACTAGGATGTTTTCCTACCTTGTGGTATAGCCTCGAGTTAAGATGGACTATGGCAGTCCTAGGAACTTATGCCTTGTTTGTAGAAGGATTGGTCTTTCATGTTTGTATGATTCTATGAGTTTCTAGAAGGTGAGATGCAAGCCGGCTAGGATTGATAGAGTTTGGATTACCGATTGTTAACTGATTCACATGATTACGTGTTGATTAGGGTTTGAGTGTATCACGGCCATGTTTCTGAGAGGAACCTCTGAGCTAGCATACCAGCTTCCCTACCTCGAGTTATAGTTTATTATCGGTTTCACATGATAGCTTTCACATGCTAGGTTATTTGTTAGTTATCTGTTTCATAACATGAAAAGCATATCATATATGTTTAAGTTTTGTATTTTCCATATACATTGCTTTTATGTTATTCATGTTTCATTAAACTCGACATTTCGTGGCTGGGAGGACTCGGAGTTACTCCCCACTGACTGTGGCTTCCGTGTTTATATTTAATGCGGTCGAACAGGTGGTGAATGCATATTTGGGGTACATTGACGAGCTAGCGAGCGAAGTATTTACCTTGGACCTATATTCGGTTCTTAGATTGTATATTATTATACACTCTTTTATTTCCGTATTTATACGGGAGATATGTCTCCCGTCTTGTATATTTCTTTTGTATAATATTATTTCGTTTTGTAATGACCTTTTTATTTCGGACACCTTCAGTATGTATTTAAATTATTTTTTTTTCTTTCCTCAAATTTGAGGGTGTCACATGGTTAATGACGGATGGCTGAATTTTAGACCTAATGCATATGCATACTATGGCCCTGAAGGAGACTATGATCACTGTCCTTGCCTGATTGAGGAAGGAGGAATGATTCCTGCTGTCAAGAAACCTTTCAAGTTCTTTAACATGTGGAGTAAGGTAGAGGATTATCAGGAGGTAGTGTAAAGAGGGTGGACTAGACAGATTGTGGGATCCCCAATGTTTAGAGTG
This sequence comes from Heliosperma pusillum, assembly GCA_022085475.1. Classification (NCBI taxonomy): domain Eukaryota; kingdom Viridiplantae; phylum Streptophyta; class Magnoliopsida; order Caryophyllales; family Caryophyllaceae; genus Heliosperma; species Heliosperma pusillum. The sequence continues at coordinate 32,815 of JAIUZE010030815.1, read as the reverse complement.
GTTTCTAAACTAAAGCAACTTAAACCTCTCCTTAAAGCCTTGAATAAGGAGCTGTTCTCTGACATAGAGAGGAATGCTGAAGTGGCATATGAAATGTTAATGAATTGTCATAGAGAACTTCAGCAAGATCCTTATAATTTTGATCTCATGGACAAGGAGCACCAAACTAGGATCAGCTATAAGATGCTTGCAAAGGCAAAGGAGGATTATTTAAGGCAAAAAGCTAAATGTCAATGGGCAAAGGATGGTGGCACCAATTCTGCCATGTTCCACAAAGTTATTAAACAAAGACAAATTCATAATAAGGTGTTCAGAATTGAGAGCATGAATGGAGTTACATATGATAAACCTGAAGACATCCAGAAGGCTTTTGAGGAATATTATCAGGCTCTCTTTGGATCCTGTCCTGATACTTCTAATTTCTTTCCTCATATCATGAGGGAAGGTCCTAGAATTGTGTAAGAGGAGTGGGAGGGTCTCTGTAGTATTCCCTCTGATAATGAAATTAAAAAGACTGTGGACTCTATACCTGATGAGAAGAGTCCTGACCCGGATGAATATTCTAGTTGCTTCTTTAAGACTAGCTGGGGGATCATTTGTGAGGATATCTGTCAGGCAATCAAAGATTTCTTCAGATCAGGTAAGATGCTCAAACAACTTAATGCTACTAATGTGGTGCTGATTCTCAAAAAGGAAAACCCCATAACTGTAAAGGATTTTAGACCTATAGCATGCTGTAAGACACTTTATAAAATCATTTCTAAATTGCTGTGTGATAGACTCTCAAAAGTTCTCCCTGATATTGTCAGTCCTTCCCAATCTGCTTTCATCAAAGGAAGGAGTATCATGGGTAATATTCTTATCAGTTAGGATTTGATTAGGCTTTATAATAAGGCCAATTCTTCTCCAAGATACCTGATTAAGGTGGACCTTAGGAAGGCCTATGACTCTATTGAATGTGTTTTTGTTATGAGAGTCCTTCAGAGTCTGAACTTTCCTGATAGGTTTATGCAGTTGATTCAGCAATGTATAACTACCACTTCCTATTCCATTGTGCTAAATGGTATTCTTATGGTTTTTTCCAAGGGAAGAGAAGTCTGAGGCAGGGGGATCCCCTTTCACCTCTTCTCTTTACTCTATGCATGGAGTATTTGAGCAGAATTCTAAATGTGATTGGTAAGATGCCTGGTTTTAAATTTCATCGCTTATGTAAAGGTCTTAAACTTAATCACTTAATGTTTGCTGATGATTTACTCATCTTTTGTAAGGGTGACATTAAGTCTATCTTTATGATTGTTGAGGGTTTTAGTACTTTCTCTAAGGCTTCTGGGCTACAGATTAATAATGATAAATCTGATTTGATCATTAAAGGGGTTGATAGGGAGATTGAGGAGTTCATTCTGTCCCACACTGATTTTTCTAAGGGGAGTTTACCTTTTAAGTATCTTGGAGTGAATATCTCTCACAAAAGATTGTCTAAGAATGATTGCAACATGTTGGTTGAAAAGATGACTGCTAGAATAAAGGGTTGGAACAGGAGGAAAATTTATTACACAGGTAGACTAACATTGGTGAAATCTGTGTTGAGTACTATCCATAATTAGTGGGCACAACTCTTCATTCTTCCAGTAGGGGTTCTAGATAAACTTAAGACACTCTGTAGGAATTTCCTCCGGGAAGGGGAGGACACCTATTCAAAGGCTCCTCTTGTGTCATGGAATGTCCTGTGCAAGAGTAAAGAGAGTGGTGATCTGGGAATATATGATAGTAAAATTTGGAATGTTGCTGCTGTGGGAAAACTTGCTTGGTGGATCCTTCTCAAGAAAGATCACCTTTGGATTAAATGGATAGACAAGATTTACTTGAAGGGGAGGAACTGGCTCAATTATGTTCCTAGTAGCTCGAGTTCATGGGCTTGGAGGAAGATATGTGCAGTCAAGGATGCTCTCAAAGATGGTTTTCTAGCAGGGGAATGGCAGGATGATGATGAGTATACTATCTTGAAAGGGTATAATTGGCTGACTGATGACACAAACATAAGGGTGCCTTGGTGCTGTATTGTCTGGAATAGACTGAATATCCAAAGCATAACTTCATTTTCTGGTTAGCTAACAGAGAAAGATTACTAACACTTGACAGAATGCAAAGAAAGGGGTATGCAGGAAGTATCAATTGTTATTTGTGTGGGACTAATGTTGAAGATCATCAGCATCTGTTTCAGGAATGCTGATATGCAAAGAAATGCTATGATTGCCTGGATGAATGGACTCATATTTCTCCTAATGGTGGCCATACACCAGCAGCTCTGGCCCAGGCGAGGAAGGCTACTGGGTTCATCAGGAAATTGTACTGGTCTTTGGTAGTTGTTTTTTATTATGGCATTTGGATGAGCAGGAATAAGTACAGACTGGAGGCATATGTGATCAGGCCTGAGCAGATTATTCAGGGGATTAGATGTCAAGCTAAGATGAGATTGTTGCAGTTGGAGCTAGGGACGCTTAAACAAGAAGAGTATCAATGGTGTAGGAGTAAGCAATTATTGTAATTGAAATATTAGCAGCCAATTATTGCTTTACTAATCTCTATTGTAGGCCTTACTTGTAAAAGAATTATGTATTGGTTGGCCAAGTGCCTTATTAGTCATACTTGCATTTGCACCAAAAAAAAAACAATATGTTGGCACTTTGGATGATGTATTAATTAATACTCCCTCCAATCCAATACAAACTACCCACTCACTTTTTAAAGTCAAACTTGTTAAATATTGACATCGATTATATTAAGTCAATTCTTCAAAATTTATATATAAAATTTATATTTTTACGTTCATTATAAAAAGAGGTTTCGAAAAATTATAATTTCGACCCAAAAAAATAATATATAAATGAAGAAAAACGTGGTCAAAGTGTCGTCTCGTAGACCGCAAAAAAGTCAAATAGGTAGTTTGGATTGGATTGGAGGGAGTAGAATTTTTATCTGTTTACGTGTAGAAGAGATCACTCTCCATTGCAAATTTATTTAACTATGTGATTTTACTATTTACATGCATTTAAATGAATAACTATAGTTTTAATTCATGTTGTTTTGAAATATACACCTTATATTTCTTTCCACGGGGAGCATATATCCATTGAAATCAACATTTTAATAATAATAATAATAATAAGGGTTTTTTGATAACTAATACCTACTAAAAGCTCACTTTGAAGAACTACTACCAACTAAAATTTTCCTTAAAAACTACTACAAATCTACTTGGTCCGGGTTAATAACACTACCAAATCTTAAAAATTGCCTAAAATTAAAGTGAACAGACTGTTTTACCCTTCATTCTACCTCACACACTCTTATTTATCTCACTTTTCATCTTATTTTCATTTAAAACACAATTTGATCAAAGTGAATTTGGGAAAAAATTACCTTAACTTTTCTTCCAATCCTTATAATATAATCAAGACTAATCAACTATACTAAATTAGTTCATCTCAATCACCTATACTACCCAGATCAAAGAGGGGAACAATAAACCGTAAATTGAAACAAAAAAGTGAAACCGTAAAAGCTTAATTGAAACACATACAAAAAACAAAGAAGATGAATGAATTGAAACAAAGAAGAAGAAATCCTTATTTATGAAAGCAACAACCACAGAGTTGATGTGTCGCTCTGTGGTTAAAAGTTCATTATTTTATTTTATATTTAAATAAGGGCCCACCCTACCCCACATTCTAATTTCAACATTTATTTACAGAATCAATGTTTTATACTTTGTAGAACAATGTTGATGAATAAAATAACTTAATTATCAAATGTACATCCATTTGAAATGTAAAAAAATAGACCATATAGAAACCATATATTATACATATATGTTTCCTAAAATATTAGGAATTACCAACATATAATCCGAACAAAAAAAAGTACAAAATGAAAAAATAAACATTTAAAAATAAAATATGATCACACAAAAAAATTAGTTTGTAGAGATTTGAAGATTTCACTCTATAAAAAATGCATTACTGTTTATAAATAAACTCAACCATTGTTAAATACTATTTTTAAAACGTGAAATTACATTAAAATGTCGGATTTTTTCAATCAAGGAAACAAAGTTTTAAATAGACAAAAAAAACGAAAAAAACATGATTGAGTCAATGATTTAAATTACAAAGAAAAATATTTAAAAAAGCATACATGGCACTAAATTATATTGTCTTCGAAATAGTTCGGTCCATGGCGATCGAAACATAAAATTGACGACATGGACATGATTGAAGGGCGTTTATAGATTAAGAACGACGAAGGATGATTGAGGGAGGGATTCGTAAATTGTTTACATGGATTATATATTGTTTATTGAAGCAACGAGATTCAGAGAGCAAAATTGTGACAACCCTCGCGAATGCGGAAATAAAACATAACAAGCATGTGATTTATATAGCGGAAGATACGGTATTTTTAAAACCTTTTTACATGCAATTAGAAAAGTACGAGGAATGTCAATAATTACAAACCAAAGTATAATATACTACAAAGAGACGAAGTCTCTCAAAATGTTATCAAGTAACAAAGTTATTAGCAAACTAGCTAAACAACGTCTAGAGGTGATTCATCCAGGCCAACGCCCGCTAGCTCACACCCGAACCCAAAATACCACAAGCAAAAAGCCATCCAATCAAGCAACCTGTTCATCCATGAAAAACATGAACGCCACAGTCAGTGGGGAGTAACTCCGGGTTCTAGCAGGTATACTTGATGATGATGTGAGAGGGACTATGTACGGGATAGGACTTCATAGGAGGCGATTCACATTGTTAGGCTTGACTTAATAGAGCTTGGACATTAGTTCAGTTTTGACTATTTCCGTTTTGGACTTGTATCGTTTTGGTTTGTAAACACTATTTCGGATTATTTTGTTTCGTTTTGGTCTTTACTCTTTAGCGTGATACTTAAAAACATAAATTCTCGTTCCGTCTTAGTCATAAAACGGGTAAAACCATACCATTTGCATGTATGAGACAAAACACAATGCTAAGTAGTAAAAATATTTGTCATCCTTATTTAAGAAAGCAACAACCACAGAGCTGACGTGTCAGCCTCACGTCAGCTCTGTGGTTGAAAGTCAATTAGTCAAAAAAGCAGATTTTAAGTTCCTTCTTTTAAGGCCCACATTCCATAAGCTAATTAATTACTGCCCACAAATTTCTTATCTTTCATTAAACGTAACTTGAGTTGTTGAATATATAATTAACTTGATTAAATAATTATTAATATTAATTATTGCTAACTTTATAAAAATGTAAAAAATTATGAAAATAACAAATTAGAAAATCCAGTCATTTGAAAAAGTAAAACGAAAAAACACATAATAGAAATAGTTTCTCCGTATTATTCCGTATTGAGAAACAGTAATTTAATTATAATAGAACAAAAAATAATTAATAAAATAAAATTTAGCAAAAAAGAAACTCTAAAACGGAAAAATTTATTTGCAAATACTAAAATAAATAAATTGAAAGAGTGAAATAATTATTGAGATCGAAATACTTTAATCATGGTCAAAATACTTTATTAAAATACAAAATAAAAAAAATTACTAAAAATATCAGTAATATAAAAACACCGAGTATAAAAAAATGCAAAAAAATGGAAAAAATGCTTATAAAACATAATTTAATTTGAAATAAGAAATAATTTTTTAAAATATAGCAATAACTTTCAATAGTAATAAAAGTATCAGATCTACAAAATTAAAGAGTATAACAGCATAAATAATTTAAAAAGAGTGGAAATATATTTAAAAACATTTAAGATATACAAGTAATGATCAAAGGGTGAAAATAATCTCAAGAAAAAAAAATTCGCCAAAAATATTTTTTAAAATTATTACCTTTTCAGTAATTAGGTAGGATTAAACACAATTAGCCCATTCTTCTAAACAAGCGATTGCATGAGGACGATGAAGTTGGGACAATTGTAAATAAAGAAGGAATGTAGTGGTGCTGGAAGCTGTTGAGGGAGTCAATAGTAGACAAGGTTGAAATTTTATATTAGGGTTAAACTCATCCTACAAGGATACAAGGAAAGGCGTAACAGAGTTCTTTAGAAGGATGTTTGTTTATCAATTGGGATTTGGGTTATTATTTAGAAAATGCCAAGTTTTGCGTTTCTAGCAAATGGGTTTTATTCATTATCATGGGCTGATTGTTTAATAAGAATATTGGACGGATATTTGCATCAGACTATTGTTGTTTATCACAAATTCTCATTTGTGACGGATCGAGTCACAAGCTTGCGACGGGTCAAATTCCCCTCACAAAGAGCAAGTGGGGGGTAAGTGAGATGCAAATGGAGTCCCCCATTTGCCTTGCCACTTGCTCTTTGTGAGGGGTATTTGACCCGTCGCAAGTTTGCGACAGGTCACCCTGTCACAAGGAAGACTTATTGGTAGTTTATTTGAGCTACTGATTATTTAAGACCGTTGACAAATTATTCAATAATTCTCATTTAAGACAGGATAACATAAAACGGATATATCTCGTCTTAAGTTAAAAGGGATCAAATGGCACACCACTTGCATGAATAAGACAAATTTTCTTGCTAATATCCAAGCATTCTACTTTGTCTTAAGGATAACACGGATACATCCGTCTTAAATACAATTGTTATTTGACATCGACATTTTTCAACCCTTCTCCTAACTCCTAGAAGGCTATCACCAATTCACCATCCATATATCTCTCATTTTCGCTATTTTAAATACAAATCAACTTAACAAACTACACATGTATATAAAAATAATTACAAAGAGGTAGATGAATTCTACAAGGCTAAAATTACTTTGAATAATTACAATAAAAAATAACTAAAGACTCTAAAATTTTATTTTAACCCCATTGTAATGAGTGGTTCAGTCGCCATAAGACCTCACAATCCGACATTAGCAATGGTATGTTATTCATTTCTATCAATTTATACGTATCCACACGGTCACATGTAATTTGTGTTAATTTTTATAAACATATTTCTATTTCATTATTGTGTAAATCATTTTTTTTCCAGATACTTGAGTATAAGGGCAAAATAAGAGTTCAAATTTATCAGACAAAAGAAAAGACCGTATTTTGAGGATTTTATCCTAAGTCATCGAAACCACGGGTCACATGCTAAGATGTCAATCTCATATTTCATATTAAAAGTTGACTAAACAAAGATATAACACATGGGCAGTGAATAAATATATATGTGACAAATACAATTTTAAAATTCACCGTTTGGAAAAATCATTTAAAAAAAAGTTATTACTTATGCTTGATAGGTATAACCACGGGGAACCATGTCTATGAGTATGTTTTCTGTAAGTATTAATGTTTTAAATAGATATAGCGAGTTTTGTATTTTATGTTTAAGAATGGAGTAGATGTTATGTAATTTGTTATCTTAAATTGTGTTAACTGACCCGACATGGGTTTAGTAAAACAGACAAACCATCTTATAAAACATTAATTAGTTAGTTCTCCCCTAAATAACATTAACATTTATTTTTTATTGATTAATCTTACAACTATGCTATGGCATAAATGGTTACAAGTATCACATCATTTTGTGAACAAACAGTTTGAACTCTTATCTCTATAAATTGATGCATATCTTAAATATGCAAATTCTATAATACCACAAAATATAAATTTATAGTAATATTTATACTCCATACACCTTTGATAAAACTCGGGTTTTAAAAAATTAGTGTAATTTGCATAAGCTTACACTATTAAACGACGAGTCTTCTAAATCATAAATTATAAAGGTAAATGTTATAGTACGAGAATCTTTTTAGAAACATTTTATATTAACAATTTGATGATATGTTTTTTTCTTTTTTGAATTTTTATATACTAATTTTTTTTTGGATGTAGGTAGAAAGTCAAATGTATTCTTATTCACCCTATCTTTATAAGGTTTGTGATATATAACTAATAGTCTATATGATAAAAATTAATTAAGGAATTTTTTTTTACATAATTTCAAAACAACAAAGATTAAAATAGCATACCCGTGCAATGTACATGGATTGAGGACTATTAACAATGAACATCAATAGGTACAACTCCTATTAATATGAAAAAAGAGAGAGAGAGAGAGTGAAATGATTAAAACAAAAGTGACAATAAGAAAAATGAATAAAAAACAAAAAAGTTCAAAACTGATATTAAATGAAAAATGGGTCAAACTATTCATTTTAAACATGCACGAGTCTTTTTGACGGGTTTGAAAACATGAAAAATGGGTTAAACAATTTGCATGGACATGGGAGTATCAAACCCATGTTATTTCACTAATTTTGTGTTAATTTTCATTGACATAGTTTTGTTTCATCTTATATAAGTCAACAAACTTTGTGAAACTGTCCCACTTATAAAAGAAAGAAAGAACACTAATTTAGCTAACAAGAGGACATATCGTATTACAACTGCTTGATCGACCTTACAAACGTATCATTTAAGCTAATTATAAATGAAATTTATATTTAAAATCTTAAATATGACTTTTATATAACTCAATATTTACATTTACAATTTAAAATTGTTAAACATAAACCAGGGAGATTTATAGTTTATTTAAAACATTATTTATAAAGGTAATTATTTGATAAAAAGATATCATAATTATTTAACATTTTTCTATAATAACAAAATTTTTAAGCAACATACCCGTGCAATTTGCACGGGTTTAAAACTAGTATTCATACAAATGACATACGGAGTATTATTTATCTCGTTTTTACTTGAAATAAATCACAAAAAGACTTAATGGTACTAGAAAATCAATTAGTCTTGCTTGTGACGGGTCGGATTCCTCTCACAAGCTTGCAAGTGGGAGGGCAAGTGGTAAATTAATGGTTTTCCACTTGCCCTCTGACTTACAAGTTTGTGAGAGAGAATCGACCCATCACAAGCTTGTGACGGATTGTGACCGTCACAAATGAGAATTTGTGCTATAAAATAGTGGTACAAGAAATGAAAACCGTTGTGAAATGAAAAGTCCAGCCTCAACCCCACGTGGGTCCCATTTTCCGGTAGGTTTTTCCCACCGTTGAAACCGCCACATCCTAGCATCTGGTACACCTTCTCCACCTCCTAAAAACTGCACTCGGTACACGTCATATGTAATGTGTCCCACATGACTTTGGCGCGCGTGACAGCTCTTCATCTTACTTGCTATTTCGTAGTTAAGAATATTATTAAAGGGTAATATGGTCATCTCAGTTTGTTAGCCCAACAAACAACCCAACTTTCAGTTCATAACAGACAGCTGCTTCGAAAGAGGGAACTTTTAACAAAACATAAAAAAAAACGCAAACATAAATTAACAACAACCCAACTTTAACCATTCAACAAACCCAGAAAATTTCAATTTTTTTTTTAATTTAAACTAATCAACTCCTACATTAATCCACCAACAATGGAAGATTCCGAGGTAAATATTCACTCTTTTTATTTATTTATTTATTTAATTAAACCAAAATTTCACTGTCATTAAACAGTTGCTCTAACTAACTGCTTTTTAACATGTACCCTTGATAAATTTTTGGTGAAAGATTTGATCTTTATGTGTTTTTTGGGGTTAATCCAGTGTTTTAAGAAATAGGTATCGCTTAGTTTAGTGATTTAGGTGGTAAATTGTTGTTGGGTAAATGTGAATTGATTGAACGTTGCAGAAAATGACGGCTTTGAAGAAGGCGTATGCGGAGATTATTTTGAATACGGCCAAGGAGGCCGCGGCGAGGATAATGGTATCGGAGAGGAAAGCTCATCACTATTCTCATGATCTTTCCACGACTAAAGATGAAGCTCTTCGGCTTTTGCTTCGCCTCAAACAAACCATGGATCATAAAGTAATGTGCATAATTTTGATTCTTTTTCGTTTTGTTGATTTACTGTTTTAAATGATTGGGGCGGTTTTATTGAAAATTTTCCATTTGGGTGTTTGCTTGTTGGTTAGTTGTGTTAAATTTTGTGTTTTTTTTGGTTGGTTGTGATGTTCTCATTTCTAATGGAGTTAATTGACTGACTATGTTTTTGGCTTTGGTTATGGAGTGAATCAAAGTTGCTCGTTGGAGATTATGTGCTTGTAACTTGTTTTGAAGTACTTCGTAGCAGTTATTGTGATTTTCGTTGAGGGTTAGGATGTGTAGTTTCAATTCCTTCAGCCCTCGTAGGCTGGATTTTGGTACGTCAGGAGATGTTGTTCTTGTTATTGATGGCAAGTTCTACTGAATGTGGGATCGTTACCTTTTACTCAAATGAAAGTAAATGTGATGAATATCTTGAGAGTTTGAGGATTCCTTTTTTCGTAGTATTTTTGTTTCCAACTAAACCAAAAACTCACTATACTATGGGTTTGAAGTATGATGGAATGAAACAAAATGACTCACTAAACTCTTTGCGGTTCTTATGCTGTGAAGTGGCCGTTTGTTGTCATGGGTCATCCAGAAAATGTGTATGATTTGAGGCAAGAATGCAGACATCTGACCCCTACCTTTCAATGGGCGGGAGTCTATGTAACACTGGAGTATGTTGCTGTCACTTGAAGGGGGATTCTTGTTTTGAGTTATATTTGTTATTATTAACGGATGAACTGCTTGGTTATAAGAATGTGTCTTGTTGGTTGGTGATCTCTATGAGGTGATTGGTTTTATGAAATTAAGGTTTTGTTTTCAAAATCCGTAGTCTGTGACTTGTGACTTTTACTTTCTGATTCGTGTTTGGTGTTGGCGCTAACACTAGTTGATGATAAACAGCTTAAAGACGACCTTGTTTACCTGATATTATCAACATCAATTATTGGTACTTTTGTCAAAGTTTTCCTTTCCAAACTTTTAAATTTTAGGTTTTAGACATAGAGTATGTTTTTGCTAGCTCCTATGGTTTGATGTCGATGCTCATTGTCTGTTGGTGTGTAAGCTCATTGTCTATCTAGTGGGCTACTCATTGCCAATTGGTCTTAAGATGAAAACTAACTTGTTTTATTTACATGGGTGTGTGCTGCTGGTTGTTATCCTTTCCTAAAATCCTAACATTAATGTCAGATTTTAGTTATGATTTATTGATCTATCAAGCTGTTTCCTTTTGCTAGCTATTTTAACTTATGCTCTTACCTCTATTGTTCGGTGTGCCTCGCTCATTTTTATGCAATTGTATATTTTGTGCTTACAGTCTTGTCTGGCGCCACTTATTTTTACATTCCTCAGCGTTTAAGTGAGGATTTTGTGAAACAAGTATTTGAAATGGGGTAATTATTTCTGTCACATCACCAGATTAATGAAGCGGAGATGAAATCCCAAGACCAACAAAGAAAAATTGAAGTACTCGAAGCCCAACTTCAAGAAGCTGAAGACATAGTAGGTAGTCTTAGGGCAGAGTTAAATGAGGCCCATATGAAGCTGGATAAATTTGCGAAGAACCAAATGGGTCATGGATCCAATCCAATGGACAAAGGCGACAACGAAAATGGAAGATTGCAACCAGGGAACAGGCCATCTGAAGCTATCTTACGTTCTCAAGCAGATAGGATAAATTATGGTTCACATGAGTGTTCTAGTGCAAATAAATATTTGGAGGGATTTGGCTATTCTCGTGAGCCTGAGGTCCCGTCAATAATTAGTAGAAGGAAAGAACCTGGAAGGTATCCAAATGGGTGCACCCAAAAAGTAAAAACAGGCGATGGGAACCTTTTGGAAGGTCACTTTTCCTTGGGTGGAGGATTAGATCGCTTGGAAAATGTGATAGTTGATGACAGTGCATGTGTTAAAGAAGAGGAACATGTTGATACCGAAGAAACTGAGAATCAGGATCCTCTTAATATGATGCAAGTTTTAAAATTGTTGAAAAGGAGGCGAAAACGAGGCTTTAGATACAAAAGACATAATGCGTCCTTACTCAAGCATTCTTCTCAAATGGCCAAGGAAGTGCGTTCTGATGTAACTACCACTCATGATTATGATGACATGCTTGAAAGTGATGACAAGTTAACCGAGGTTGTGAACGAAGATAGAGAGGTTGCTAGCAGCTTGGCAGATATCAAGCCTGAGATGAAAAACTCATCTTCTTTAGACTTGGATGTTAAAATACTGGAGACTTCTGATGGGCTCTCTAGTCCACCATGTAAAGATAGGATTCTTAAGTACACTTTCCAAAGAAAACGAAAAAGGGAATCTGGTGATAGCAGTCTCTCTCACGAGGAGAACCCTTTATCGAAAAAAATCACAAAAAAACAAAATGGTAATCTCGAGCCAGTAAAATTCAGTGAAGCAACTGAATCTTCGCTGGGTGGTCGGAAAATGGCTCAAGTGGCACGTCAGGTTTGTTTTTTTTTTTTTAACACTTTAAGTTATGACTCTTATGACTTTGAACTGTGAAGTAGGTATGAGTGTATTTGTGTATGCCACCAAGTATAGAATATCCGGTGCTTTGACTATTGCTTGTGAACTGATTTCAGTTTAACATCGCGAACCTCTGATATGCCATTTTTTGAGACAATAACAGAGGAAAATAAACTGACTAAAGTTTTGATGTTACAGTATAGGAAGTCATTCTACTTGTCAACTTAATTTGCTTTGTTGCCTCTTATAATATAGAGTTTGTTTTGTCGTACACTACCAATAATTTAGGTCACTTGGCGAAGAACTACCTAAAGTTACATTTTTTTTTGTCAAAACACTACCTAAAGTTTAGATTTTTTTAGGCAGACACTAACAAAATCACTATTCACGCATAAAAAGTTTAAAATTAGCGATTTTAACTTGCCGATATCATAGTCGTGGAGTTTATTTTTGTAAATTATACTAATGCTTAACCTCTTCGATAAAAATATAGGCTTTTATCAGTAAAATGAAGGTAATTATTGATGATGAAATCGACGATAATTAATGTCTTTTCGTGCAAAATAGGATGAAACTTAGTAACTTAGGCTAAACATTAGTATAATTTAGCAAAATAAACTCAAGGCTATGATATCGTCAAGTTAAAATCACTTATTTTCACATTTTTATTTCTGAATAGTGATTTTGGTAGTGCTTGACAAACAAAATCTAAACTTTAGGTAGTGCTTCGCAAAAATTAAAACTTTAGTTAGTCTTCGCAAAGTAACTTAAATCTTAAGTAGTGTTCAACAAAACACTAATATAAATTCAAAAACTTTTGGGCTGTGGCACCGTGTTTTTATTTTAAGGAGACATTGTACGCTGTCTATATATCTTGTGAGTGTTGATTTTAGATTTTTCACTGTTTCTGATCTCTGTTTCCATTGTCATAAGGGTTGTACATATAGTGCAGCAATATGACTCCAGTGTGTTAATGGCCCTTGTATGGGGGAAGAGACGGGTTATCTTACTGAAACATGGGTATGGGTTTCCGACACGGAAACATATTCAATTGAGCTCTCCGTGACTCAAATTTTAGTCATGGAGCCTGACCTCAAGTAAGGGTACGGGTACGAGAACACTTCTTTAACATACAAAACTAATTAAAGGGATATTTTATGGTGTATCCCTGAGTTTTTCGGTTTTGTACGTTGTACCCCTCTTTTCTTTTTATAATCTACGTTGTACCTCTAAACTTCTTACTTATTTTTCCATGATGACCTCCTTCAACTCTGCATTAATTTTATCGGTTATCAAACAACCGTGGTTCGACTTTACTATGAGTCTATGACTCATTAATGTCTTATCATCATTTGCTATAAACTGCATCACAAATCACTTTAAAAAAGCACAAACTACTATTAAAAGCCTACGTTATGATACATGAAATAATACCGGAGAATTCATGAATTATTAGTTAGATTCATATATTATTTGGTGGGTTAATGGATAATTCGGCGAACTAATACGTAATTGAGTAGGTTGTTGAGTAATTGGAGCGGTAAAAAGACAGTTTTATATATCAACTAAGAAGTTAACTTTGTAAAGATAATCAATACGGTTATTGTATAGACTAATGTATAAAGTTCAGGGGTACACCAAAGAATAGAAAACCCAAAAACACGAGGGTACACCGTAGAATTTCCCTTAATTAAAAGTATGAAGTTTTAAAAAGAAACGAAGAGATATTTGAGAAATAAGGCTAAAATACGTCGAAAATCATTTTATGCTTTATATACTTGTCCCTTCTTACTTTTGTTATGTAGGACTCTTTGTGTGTCTCCGAGAGAAGTGTATTACTGGTAAGTGCTGTGGGTTCAAAGTATCATACATTCATACCCATAATTGTGAGTGTCATTCGGACGTGGGTATGGGTTCAAAACACTGAAGAGTTGAATTAATCTTGCTAGCAGATTAGGGGGTAGGACGTATTCAAAAAGGTTGTTTATGGATGACACATACTGCAGATTGTGTCGAACAATGAATTGATACTCTGCTACTTTATTATACAAAAAGCATAGCGACTAGAGTTTAGGAAGTCAGTTTGTTTATGAAAGGGATATCTGTGGTAAAATAGAAGGCAGGTACTAATAACCCAATAACCCTAAAGCCTTGTTAGGTTACCATTTTAGGAGGGAAAGGGAGGGGGAGGGGATATAGGGATAGTAAAGTGAAGGAACAGAAGGGGAGGGGGAACAGAGTAGGTGTTTTTGGGTAAACTTTCCTCCAAATCTTTCCAATGTTGTAAGGATTTTGATTTGCCTTGGAGGAAGTAAAATTTATCCCTCCATTTCCGTGTTATCCTATTTGCTAACCAAAAAAAGGATTTTCTAACCATCTTCCTCCATCCCTTCCCTTCCCTCCATATCATCGTATCCAAACAAGGCCTTAGGGGAATAGTGAATGTTCTCCAAAAATCACGGTGCACAGGTTCATAATGACAATAGAAGATCTTTTCCTACTTTAAGTCGCCTTAATTTAACATTTCTAGTAAGCATAATTGTATCTTTTGGGTGATGACAGCTTGATCTGAAACTTCGAAGTTCCTTTTTAGTTTTGATTTGACTGTGAAGACAAAAGTTTGCCTATAATGCAACTTATTCTGATTGGAGTAGCTGTATAGTATGGGACTATTATAAACATGATAAAATAAAATTGTTACATCGTGGGGACAAGGCATTTGAATTGTTCATAATGAGCTAGAAGACTAATTCGAAACTATACTTATACGGCGATGCAGTATACTTAGATGTCTTAAATCCTTTGTTGTCTGCTTTCAGTTTAGAAAAGAATGTTTTGGTGTTAGGCAGTAACAATAATATCGCGTTGTTTCCTGAATCCTGATTGCATAAAAAGAAGAAAGGAAGAGGAGCAGGGTCTTTGTTTTAAGTTTTAGACGGTAGTCTGTCTGCCCTGAATAATTTGGCGTTCAAGCAAAGTTTGTTACCCCTCCACTTTCTTCAGTTAGCCTTAGTTGGGGGGGGGGTATGATACTAATTTTAACGGGATTGAAAAATTTACCAAACCCCCCTCTACTCTCCAGTCTCCCCTCTACCCTCTACCCTCTCTTCTCATTACTCACATATTACCCTCTAAACTCATCAATCACATATCCTCGAACACCATGATCATCATCTACCATCATTGGCCAACACTACACCACCTTCCACCACACCCAACCCCCGATTCACCTCCATCCACTTTCCCCTCTGCCCCACCTACGTCTACCGCCGTCACACCACCACCCATTGATCCACCAGCATCCGCAACCGCACCTCCCTCCATCGTCTTCACTGCCCCAGCTCTCTCCAACCGTATCAAGCTACTCTACTTCGGCGACTCCTTGCCATAATAAAAAACAGCCACTCATCTCCTGCAAAGTTAGATTTACCAACAAGATGATCCATGGTGTTTGTATGGCGGTGGTATGTAAGTGGCGGTGTGGTGTGAGGTTGTGGTAAATGTGGGAGGAAGGTGGTGTTAGTTGGTCGAGTAGTGTGACTGGCAGGTGGTCGAGTAGTGTGACTGTCAGGTGGTCGAGTGGGCGTGGTGATTAGGTGGTGGTGTTCGGTGAGGGGGCGTGGCGATCTCGGGTGTGGGGAGATTAGTATTTGTGGCTAGAGCTGGCAAGTCTGACCCGACCCGAGTGACCTGACCCGAAACCCGAGCAAAACCGACCCGACCCGACCCGAGAATACTGCAACCCGAAACCGACCCGACCCGACCCGATGACGACCCGAAAATCAGTGACCCGAACCCGACCCGAACCCGACCCGACATTGACCCGACCCGATATTGACCCGATTAAATTGACGCTCTGACAATTATTAACCTTAATAATGATCAAAATGAAAGTGATTTATTGTTTAAATTGATATGTTTGACTTAATAATGAATTAATTAAACCAAATAATAATTTAAAACTAGATTTAATGGAAAAATATTGAAATATTGCGAAAAAATAACCGGACCCGATTACGACCCGACCCAAACCCGACCCGACCCGATGTATCATTTGACCCGAAAATGACCCGACCCGAACCCGACCCGACCCGACCCGAAAGGGTTGTCTGACCCGATACGACCCGAACCCGATACGACCCGAACCCGACATGACCCGACCTGAACCCGACCCGACTGACCCGATTGCCACCCCTATTTGTGGCTACTAGGTTGTTTGGTTCAGGTGGTTGTTGGAGATGAGAGAGAAAGGTAGGGGTGGTGAACTGATAGAGGTGGTAATGGGGCTGGTGGACTAGAGAGTTTCTAATTGTGAAGTAATGAATACTATTTCTGTAATTTAGAAAGTTAACAATAATCAAAAGGTCCTTGCCTTCATACGAAGCTGCTAAAAGAGAAATCGAGCTAAATGAACCAAAAATCCAATAATTGAAATGGAACTTGTCCAAAAATTTGAGGGATTATCAGTTATCACCTAATTATGCCTTCCTTGTGTTCGTATCATCGACTCTTTGTTTTGGTGTAAAGGGAGTCACATAAGGGTATTTGTTAAGAAGGTTCCGCCAAAGACAATAATCAGGAAAAAAAAAATGCTTTGGTGGCTGCAAGTGTAGAACGCCTTGTAAGAATCAGCACTATGCTATCCACAGTAGAAATAGAGGACACTAATGAAAATTGTGACATCTTTGTTAATGGATTAAGTCACTAGAGGAAGAGTGAGAGATTGCTACTTTGCCGTCAACTGATGCATGCAACTTGGAGGGAGTAACTCTTTGAAGTGTTGCTATGTTCCCATATGTTGATATTATGTTTAGTAGGCTTTCCTGTGAACACTGCAATAATAACTCACACTGTGTTTGGCTTATATTGGCAGCTCGTATCTATGTCCGATAAGAAGTGGATCGAGTAAACGGTTAGTTGTTTCCTACGTTGAAGACAACTCCTGGAACTGCATTTTGCAATGTACCCGAATGCAAGTGGATCGACTCTCCCAAATAATTGCTGATATGATGTTCCAGCCTTGCTACCAAAACTATATATATATATAGAGAGTAAAGAAAGAGATGTAAATTGGCTGTGATAAGTCATGCATCCGCCCGGCTACCTATATTATAAAGTTTTATTCTTTTATACTACTAAGTAAAGTAATTTAGAATCCTTTCTTTTTGCTAGTATTTTTTGGGGTAGAATCATTTATGGTGACCAATGTTTTGACAATGGTGAATGTTAAGAAATGTAATTATATAGGGTCTGTTTGGTATCATTGCAAGACATTTTTTATACCCTCAAGTCTCCAATATTCATAAAGCTCTTTGGCGATCTCTTCAGATATATTACTAACATCATTGAAACAAAACTCCCTCCGATTCATTGAAATTGCTCAATTTGTTTTAAATCACGCTTGCAAATTTTGGTAGTATTAATATAGGCTGCATGCCATCCAAAAGAATGGCCTCATGCTATTATTCATGCATCAGATTGTCTTAAATATTGGTTAACTTTCCAATAAAAACTTGATATAACGTTCACTTCTTCCTTGTGCATGGCCTTGATTTCCCACTGCTCCTCTTCAACTTACGCAAACTAGAGCCATACAAAAATTCCAGCTCTTCCTCACCATCATCGCCATCCTTTTTTAGGTGTCTCAGTCAATTGTTGTCATTTTTATGTTATGAAGAAATTTTACGAGTAACTTGAGTTCTCAATGAGACTATTATCCACTTGCCATCCATTAAGTATAACCACAAATGACCCCTTACTATTATTTTCTTGATCTTTTGTTCCAAAATGAAATGACAACAATTAACCAATACGGAGAGAGTAACTTATACCTCATATAACTTCACTTTTTAAAATATAGGGGAAAGTAGCAAATAAGCCCCAAAGATTTCCTCTTACGTGCAAATTAGCCCGATGACCTTTAACATTAGGAGCAATTTACCTTAATTTTTTTGTTTATCAAATATTCAATATTTTATTCCCATTCTTATTAATTTTTTATTTTGTTTCCCTCATTTTTGTAAGAATTTTGGTCAATGAACCAATCTACCCATATCACACTTGTTTTACTCTTGGACCCAATTTACTCTTGTCAGGTGTAGAGGTATTTTTACACTGCATTCTCTCACAGTCTCACCCGAACATGCACCACTACCAACACTTATGGTGTCGCTCTCTATAACCCACCAAGACACTACAATTCATATTCACTAGCGCACTACCCTGAGCCTCGCTATGTCGACTCATTGTACAAAACATCAAGCCCCGTCGACGCCATATTTTCCTAGGAGGGGGATTCGTGGATGTACTAAGTGGATTCATGGGTGAGGGATGATGTTTCGCGTGGTTGGGGCCGGTTTCGACGAAAAATGGGGAGATGGTGAGCGAGGGTGGTCGGAGGTAGAGTATTGCAAACTTGCTTCATTGAACTAAACTTAGGTCTGTGGTGGTCGGGGTAGGTGCTGAAGAGTGAAGATCTTGGATTGGTGGTCCGAATAAGGCAGCCGGCAGGTGGTGGTGTGTTTATAAGAAGAGGTCATTTTGGAAATTCACAAATTAGCAATCATATACAGTATGTTGTGTTGATTCAATTTTTAAGTTTAAAAGCTACAAAAATTTTACGACAAAATTGAATTGCACTCAAACATAAAGTTAGACTAAGTTTATCCACAGACTCACTTTGAGACTTCAGACTCTGCCACCTGAGCTTCCACTACCTATTTATTCTTCAGACTCAGACTCACACACTCTCAGACTCACTCAAAAAATACACTTTAAACCCAGACTCGTTTCAGACTTTGTCACATCAACTTTCTATTTAACTTATTTAACTTTTTATTTACTTACTTCAATATCTACATTTATTTTTTAATTTGAATAATTACAATTAAAAAAATAAAACATTAAAAAAAAACCTCGTGAGTTGTGACATATTTTTTAATTACCGTATATATAAAAAATGAAATTATATTTTAAACTACACACGCATAAAACAAAACTAAACATGAAAAATTAGAAAGACGAGATAGAATTATTAACACAAATTCTCATTTAAGACGGGTGTTATCCGTCTAAAGGTTAAGACGGGTCAAATAAATATCAAATCATCCGTCTTAAATGAGAACTTGTGATTAAGCATTGCTTAAGACGGACAATATCCGCCTTAAGCTTAAGACGCACAGTAACCGTCTTAAGCTTAAGGCGAGTCAAATACTACCACATGGTGGTATTAAAGACAAAAAAATTGGTATTTTCTGGACAACAAATGGGATAATTTGGTATCTATTTGACATTAAGATGGCTGAATAATCAATTAGAAGACCCATATTTTTTAATTCCCAAATTTTTTTTATCGAAGATAATTAAGGTTAGTAAAACATTTTATTTAATTAGCTAATTGTAGTATTGTACTATCTAAATTGATAAAATATTGCACTTTTCACTATTCACAAGTCTCAAAATGGGTCTTGGATTTCCAAGACCCACTCTCATACTCATACATAGTCTCAATGGCTTTAACGTGGGATTGGCTTCATACTCTACAAATCTTGGCCTAAGACTTTTCCTCATACCCACTCTAAGACCCCGATAAACACAGCCTTATGGGGCTAAGTTGGACATATTGAAAGTTACAGGTGTGATTTGCAAATAAGGGTAAACCTTTGAAGTTTATTTGCTACTTTCCCCATAAAATTTATACCCAAGATAACTTTGTTTTAAAACTTATATCAAAATTTTTAGTTTTTTCCAAACTCAATACCAAATCTCAAAAAACAAATATAAATTCACCATTTTGCCCTCACTATCCACCACATTAATTCATCAAACCTACAATCGACCACATATATCCAAATCCAACCACCATCACCATAACCACCTACTTCCCCCACGACACCATCACCAATGTCGGCATCGCTGGTGATGTAGTATCCCGTCAGCACCTATCACCTCTCTTACTCAATTTAACCACCATCCCATCCACCAAAATAAACACAAAAATCGACCGCCAAAAGCCCAAAACCACCAGTCAATCAACGTACCGACACTAAACCATCAGCAACCACTGTTCAACCACCACCATGGCTCGAGAAACCTGCCCTCCTCGCCCTTGTTCACCATCGAGCAACCCAATAAACTACGCCCAACGACACATCCTCCTCCCATTAATGTCTTTTTTTGAGATTTGGTATTAAGTTTGGAAAACAATAGTGTTTTTGGTATAAGTTTTGAAACAAAGTTATCTTAGGTATAAATTTTGAAAAGTGAACTTATATAAAGGTATAAGTTATGCATTTACTCTTACTATTACGGTTTTTCTAACGTGTGTCATTTGAAAAAACGTTATTTGTTATTATTATTATTTTTAATTATAAAACACAACTTTTATTGAGCTCAAAACAATTTACAAAAATTATTGGATAGCCGAGATACTTTCTTGGCCCACTCTTTTTGCAATAACAAAACCAATGCTAGTAAGGATATGAGCAGCGGCTCGTGCTCCGCCATCCTGGGACACATAGAATTTCTGAATCCGCTTGAGCAGGCCAATAGCTTCCGTCTCTAACTCTCCTAGTGAAGCAAATGCGAAAGGTAAGAAACCATAGCCAATCGTCGTACACACATTTGCGCAGAGCGCCAGAGCAGCTGTAATACTCCGTATTTTCGAGTACCTGGTACTCGGTCGAGTAGGTGTCACTCGATCGAGTGGGTTGTGTACTCGGAAGAGTAGGGTGTACTCGGCTGATTGAGGTCGGTGTGTCAGTCAAGCAGCCTTCTGCCTAGTTGGCACTCAGCCGAGTGTAATGTGCACTCGACCGAGTGTAGTGTACTCGGTCGAGTGACTTATGTACTCGACCGAGTGCATCGGCTTGACGGATTTTTCGAGCGATTTTGGATTAAGATGATTAAGGCTTTATTAAGGAAGATTGAAACATAATCTCACTTTACGTTATTCTCAAAACCCTAAAAGCTTTCTCAAACTCTATCTAAACCTCTGCTAATCATCTTAACTCATCTCAAGGCTTGGATTGTTGTTTACTAGTTCGTCAGATTCTTCATTGCATTGATCTCGTTGTAAGTATACTTGTCTTTAATTAATGTTGTGTTTGTGGGTAGTGTTTTGGAACCCTAATCTGAATTGAGGGATGGAGATTTGAATAGTTATTAATTTAGATTAATTGTATGATTGTTAGGGAAGGGATTCATAGACGAAGACTCTTGATTGATTTCTTGTGATTGCTTGCGGAATTGCGACAAAAGTAGGGTTTCCCTACTCAGTACTGTTTATGCTAATTGATGTGATAAGATGTGTTGTTTATGATTATTTGATTGATTGATGATGATGATGGAGTTCAGGATTGGAGTTTGGGTTGTTACTATGGTTACTATGGTTACTATGTTGGTGATCCGCCAGGAGACGGTTTCACACCCCGAGTTCGCCTCTCGTAGTTGTCCCACTACGAGGGTGATGTGCACATTAATGATCGGTTGTCTCACTGCGGTGAGATGGAAGTTCGACGCCTATGGATGCGATCTAGGGTCAATTGGTGGTTTTTGTAGAGCAGGGATGGTAACCTGAGCCTACTGAGGCAACCACTGCGGTGTCCCTCCAGTTTCTCTTTCTCTATTGCTTGTCTTGGACATTAGTCGGTACATACTGTTACTGACCTCGTTAATGTTTTTTAAAACTGCTGTGATCCATTGGGGAATGGTGAGCAGGTGATGAGCAGGTACATTCGTAGAGCTGCGCTGGGATGAGGGTGAGATCACTATAACGAGTCATAGCTTCCGCTGAGTCTTTTAGAGTTTAAACTATAATTTACCTTATTGCTATGTTAGCATTTGGCCTTTGTTCTAGACGATATGCCGTGTAGTTTGGGAGTATGTATTGGAGTTTAAACTATTGATTTAGAAAGTATTGTTTTTTTATTGTGAGTTTTGATATGTACTACCTCAGACAACCGAGATGGTAGCATCCCGAAGTATTAAGGAGGTCTTGTGAGGCTCTTTGATATTTGGGGGTGTTACAAAGTGGTATCAGAGCGAACGATTTTGGAACCTAAACCAATGAACCCAATGAATTAGGAGCGTCTAATAAAATGAACCCGGGTAGGAGTCATAGGGAGCTACCACAAAGATTTGGGAGACGTCCCAGAATCGCACTTTTGCCCCTATAACTCTTTTTCGGTCACCATGGGAAGTGTCAGGACGTATATATGTACTTGATGGGGGATTATCGCGCACCCCTCGACCAAACAATATTTATAAGACTCAATACCAAACTAATGAATGTAGTAGGGTAAGGAGATCGATCCACATAGACGATAATGATTGATGTATCGGTTTCGATTAGATTTAGTCTAGTCGATCAAATGGATGAGTTTAAATAATCTAAGAATAACTAAAGCGAGAAAGGAAAGATTAAATAGCAAGTAACAATTAATTAAGGGGGTTAGGGGTCAGAATCAATCGCTAGATCCTAAGACAACAAAAGCTATCAAACCCATAAAATGTAACGAGAAAGAGAGCGAGAAGGTCTTTCGACTCGATCTAACCCAACCAACCCTTAACTTAATTTACTAAGTCAAGAAGTTCATCTAAAGAAAGGTGGTGACCTCGAAATTTCTTAATCGGTCAAATTTATAGTTACCCAGGTCGAATTGTCACCCTAACCAAATATTTCACTGAACCATTGGAAGATTAATTCAAGTCTCTAAAATGATAAAATTGAAGGCATAATCGTCCAATGGCGGAGCGAACTCAAGAATTATAATCCTCTTCCCTCTAACAAAAGACTACTCATTAGTCATCTTGAAAACTAAACTAAATAAATTACCCACTAATAAGAATGTAATAATAAACATGATTAAAGTAAGAAAGATCCAAACTTGAACTAATTAATCATTAAACTAATAAAAAATGAGAACCTGATAATAAATAACATAAATGAAAATGGAAAGAGAAATTCATACCAACTTGGAGTAGATCTAGAAATTGCTTACATAAAGATTCAATCTTGAACCCAATTAATTAACTAAATTAATTTCTAATTAATCTAAAAGAAATAAAATAAGAGAGGAGTATAAAAGAGGAAACCACATAATTTTTTCTGAAATTATAATCTAAACTAATCTAAGCTAAAGTGGGAAGCCCCTTTTTACAAAAATAAGTGTTCTCCTTTTATATCCTCCTAACAAAAATTGTAATAGTGGACTCCAAAAATCTCGGTGGATCCACAAGCCCACTCAAGAATCAGCCTCATAAAGATCTAAAAGAAAAGAAAAATAAGAGTAAACCAACACAAAAAATAATCCATTGGAATTTTGCCCAAACGGGTGACGGCGACATAGATTTTTCCCGATCGGGCGAAATTCTGAACTTGGGTCTGAGCTCAGCTTCGCATTGAGCCATGGTGTATGATATCTGGGCTCGGAATCGGAGCGCAAGACGGAGCACGACAATAGAGGAGCAAGGGCACGATGATGATGTGTATGGTGGAGTGGGACCTGGTGGTCGACTTTTGGGTGATTGATTATTATGTGTGGTGATGTTAGTAATGCAAAATGAGGAGTTCCGATGTCGGGGTTTTGGCAAGGAAGCACGGAGATGGTGGAGGTTGCAGGTGCGTGGATGGAGGAATGGGACGACCCAAGGTGGTACTAGAGAAGCAAGGGGAGCACGATTGTGATATGTATGGTGAAACCGAAAAAATGGAATATGGGTAATACCGATACTAAAGTATTAGTTATCATTACTTGATGTGGTTACTATGTTAATTGTTGAGAATGATGTGAAGTGGAGGTGGAGTATGAAAATGGAACATGATGGTATTATGTAAAGCATGTATGGAATGAGACATGTGTGAACGGATGTGATTATAAGTATGAAAGATGTGTTTATCATTGGCAAACATGTATATATGAATTATGTAATACCCGGAAATGTACCCTATTTTTCTAGTGAAAATATTTTACGGATACCTTTCAGCAAATTTAAGTTTTAATTTAGAATTTTATGTTCCGAGTCGAATTTAGAATTTCCGAGTTCGTATTTGAATTTCCGCGAGATTCCATGAGAATCCCGTCTTAAGGCGACTTTGACTTTTCTTGACTTTTGAGTCGTCTTTGACTTTTCGTGACTTTTGAGTCGTCTTTGACTTTTCGTGACTTTTGAGTCGTCTTTGATTTTTCTTGACTTTTGAGCCGCCTTTGACTTTCGTTGACTTTTCCGACTCACCCTTTACTTATACTCCCTCCTAACCTTAACCTAATTCATTCTAACACAAACACAACACATTTCTTCTTTCTTAAGAAAACCATCAAAACCTTGCCTCCATTTTTATCCGTCTTAGATTTGTCGCTACTCCTTCGTTACTCACTCAAATTCTCGTAAGTTCGTCTTATTCTTTCCCTCTCATCTTCCTCTATCCGTATTGGTAATAAAATTTCCGTCTTTCTCGCTGTTTAAATTATCCGTCTTTCTCAAGGTGAATGATATTCATCTTTTATTATCTAATTGTATGTAGGTGGAGATTAGGAAGGTTTAGAAATCGATTAAAGACGCGAAAAGGTAACGGTGAAGGGTTACTCGATATCATTTACGTGTTTTAAATGATTTCTATGTTAGAATTCGTATTTAGAATACGATTAGAAAGCTTAGGAATTGTATTATTAATAATGATTGTTGTTAGTTGAGGACTTTTGATGATGATTATTGATTGTTGATAGTTGTTAGAAGTGAATTATGAAAATTAAAAATGTTTGAATATATGTTGAAGGCTCACGGGTGAATTGGTAACACATCTCACGGTCGTGAAATACAAGTCACGGTCGTGACTTGTGCAGTTTCACTGCACTGACCCTTTTTGGTAGAATGATCATATCTCCTTCGTTACGTGCTTGTTTTGGGCTTGTGACCACTCGTTGGAACCGTAAGAGGATAAGCTATCACCTCGACTTGGAATTTCTGCATTCCCATATCTAGAACTCTAGTTATGACAGTTTGAAGTGAACCCTTGTTTTAGTTAGTTTTCAAACTTGTTGTTTTGGAGAGGTATCTATGTTTCTTATTTATTATGCTTCTTAAACTTGGTCTAATGCTTATGTATCATGTATTGATTCATGTTTATCCTATTTACATTTATATAATGCCATATTCACATGTTTTGTGACGGTTTTTGCTATGTCCCACTTTGAGTCATTTTTTTACAAATGATACGGTTTGAGCACGGTTTTGTCTTGTGCTTTGTACTCTCATTCCCTTGGCTACCTTCCCGTTCGTAAGGCTGGAATGTCGGAACGGAGAGGTATCCTACTGCTTAATTGCATGTGTAGTGGGCATACGACGACGTTGTTGGGAGTTGAACGCATTGCGTTGATCGACCCGGCCGTCAAATGTTGTGTACTTGCGAGGTGGTGTTATTTGCATGTAGCGTACCGCTTGTTATGAGGCTTGAGCTCTTTTCCGCCTCTTTCGTGAATTGATCTACCGAATTTGGGGTACTCGGCATATATATTGTAAGACCGAGTCTTGGATGCGAAACGTGTATAGCATGTCGAATTAGAAAACGTTTATTTCGAGAGTCTGGCCAGGTTTAGACTAGGAACCGTATTATTATCGTCGTCCTACCAGGAGGAAATTAGTCTACATATACTAAATGTTTGATCGTGTATGAGTTCAGGGAAATGCTTATCCCGTGGATGCCTGTTAATCATACTTGCCATGTACACGATGCTAGTGCGTTTCATTTACCGTGAGAGATGTCGTCGTGTCGTCGTGTCGTCGTCTTTGAATGCGTGATTTCATGATATTATTCATGGTCATTGCATGATTGGGCACCGTCGTTCTTGAATGCGTGATTTCATGATATTATTCATGGTCATTGCATGATTTGACACCGTCAATGTCTTGGTTCGTGAATGGATGATAATATGTTGGATTTGTTATGATCATTGCATGACTTGACTTGGTGTGTCTGTTGAGTCTCAATCTTATCAAACTTATACCGCTAACGGTGAGATGCAAGCCCTAGTGAGCGTATTCGGTTGCCTAAGAGTGTCTTCCCCGAGTCTTTGTATCACATGATGGATTCGGATTTGTGTTCCATATGCTCTTATCATTATTTATTGAATTGCCTATCTATCCTTATCGTATCTCACATGTATATCTATATGTATGCATGCTCTACTTTTGTATTTCCTTCCATGTACGTTTAATGTGATATGGCTGGGAGAACCCGGAGTTACTCCCCACTGATTGTGGCGTTCATGTTTTTCATGAATGAACAGGTTGCTTGCATGGATGGCTTTTTGGCTATGATGTTTTGGGGTTTGGGTGTGAGCTAGCGGGCGTTGTCCCTGGAAGTTTCACCCCTAGACGATATTAGCTAGTTTTGCTAAACACTTGTTCTTTGCTAACATTTGAAGAGACTCCGTCTCTTTGTTATATTCCGTACTTAGTTTGTAATATTTTGACACTCCTCGTTTTATTTAACTTGCATGTATAAAAGTTTTTAAAAACTACCTATTTCCGCAATATAATTCACATGCTTGTTTGTTTTATATTTCCGCATTCGCGAGGGTTGTCACAAATTACGTATGGTTATGTGAAATATGTATGAGATGCATATGAACTGAATGAATGTTCATGAGAAGTATATTATGGTTGTACCATATGTTATATATGAAGTATATGTGGTACGAGAAACTTATGTAGAATAATTGTCATGAATGGAGTATGATTTCAAATTAATACATATTGATATGTTGAGATGATGAGAACATGTAAATGGTTGTGAAATAAAGTCTTTTATGTGATATGAAGTATGTTGAAGAATTGTAATTTTGTTTGGTAACAAAGATTTGAATTGTATGAAGTTTGATAATGGAAGGTCTGTCTTTAAACTTTTATAACTTAATTTTTATAAATGATATTGAGGTAATTTCATGTGGAGGTGATGGTTTGTCCTGTTACGGTTCTAACGGTAGGTCATGAGCCGAAATAGACTTAGAATTGAGGGAGATAAGCCCGTTTTACGAAAATTGGTCAGTGCTGAGAAGTCCGTCGTACTCGACCGAGTGTGTTGTATTCGATCGAGTGTGTTGTATTCGACCGAGTGTGTTGTATTCGACCGAGTGTGTTGCACTCGACCAAGTGACTTCGCCACAGCAGGTGAATCGTGATATTGTTAAGTCAATGTATTGTTGTGTTGGGCTATGTACTAAGTTGTTCCATATTTTGAATATGCGTAAGGAAGTGGCATCTTGGGGAGTGAGTTTGGCGGGCTCTATAAGTGAGAATTGCCTTCTATGATAGTATGGTTTCCAAGAGAGGTGCGTGTGGTCATATATAATTAAGATGAATAGATTTATGAGCCTTGTGAGAGAGAGGGAATCGGGTTTGTGATATGAGATGTGTAATAATGTTGTGTATTGAGCAATTTTTATAGAGGCGTGTGTGTTAATATGATCAAATGATGATAAGAGAATGGTAATGTATGAATTGAGGATTCAGAAGAGACATATGAATGGCTATAAAGGAGAATATGTTTAAGATATAGAGGAAAATGGGGATATTTGAGTTGATTAGGGATATATGTGATGATGACCGAAATAGAAGAATTTAATGATAATGGTACATAGGGAACTTAGTCTGCTTGAGGTGTAAATAGGACTTGGATGTTATTGTTTGGTGGAAATTCGGATAACTAAGAGACAATTGTGGAGATGAAATATTATGAAAAATATGATACGAGGTAATATTTTAGGGAAGATTATTAGCGAATGAAGAAAAATAGTGTGATAAGAGAAATTATCATTGCGTATGATTAGGAGATTGTTGTGAGAGCAAGCTTATCAACAAAGGTAGATGATACAAAAGACATGGATGTGTCGGTATCAAATAAGATAAGGCAAGGTTGAACAAGAATGGAAAACATACAAGCAATGATCTCGATGTGAGCGGCGGATTTGGCTCGGCTCAAGACATAGATAGAACCCCTAGGCTTGGTATTAGAAGTAGTCGTAGGGAGCTTCATATCCGGGCAATCAATGAAGCGAAGAACGAGCTTCTTGCAAAATAAACAAATCAAACGTCTATTGTAGCATCCAACTCCGGGGTGAAGGGGCTTCCGGCATCCACTACACAAGCCATCATTTTCTTGAGCATTGGCTTGAGGTTGGGCTTCTCCTCTTGGAATGAACCTTTTCTTGTTTGCATAAGCGGTTGAATATAAGGGAACAAAATGCGTCTTGCCATGAAAGGTAGGGGAGCAAAGGAAGGGGTCTTATCCTTAGCTTCATCTTTGATGGCCCTCAAAGAACTCTCGGCCCAAATAGCATCATCATAAAGCTCCACAAATGTCACAGAGCTTCTCCTAACCATGCTCTCCACCACGAAACTTAGCTTGTACCTATAGAAGAACACTCGATTTCCACCATCCTTCACAAGCTTAGGAGTAAAGTGAGCAAGTTCATTGAACTTGGTAGTGAAGTCTTGAACGGACATCTCGCCTTGCTTAAGTTCCATGAATTGAACTCCTTCAAGCGTTGGTGCTTAAGCTCCTTAGGATAGAAGCGGTTCTCTAAAAGAGCTTTGAAACAATCCCACATAAAGTTAGTTACATGAATGGCAAAGGGGCTTGTCATAGACCACCACCTATCGGCTTCCTTCACAAGAAAGTGAGCGGCAGTCCTCACTTTGTCAACTTTTTGAACTTGGAAAAGAGAGATATTATTCTCCGTGTCACAGAATCATTCGGATAGCTCGGTTGGATCTACTTCTCCACCATAAGTCTTGGTCTTACTCCTTGCGATTCGGCTTGCAATCCAAGCTCAACTCCCATGATGATTATTTCCTTCTTGAGGGATGGCATTGACATTTTGTTTTTGATTGCGAAGCACTTGAGTGAGGGCTTCCATGATAGCATTGTTAACTAGACGAGGTCGCACCATCTTCTCAAAACAAATTTCAAACAAGGTTAGTACTTAACAAATAGCACATACAAGAAGACTACAAACTTAGGTCCTTAATTTCTACCCTTCTATCATTTATTATTTAAGGTCAAGTTAAATTTAAGGTTGGGGTACACATGTGTGCGTTGGGAGTGTTATAGCCTTGATACCAACTGCAATACCCCCGCGTAGGCGTAAAATAACATACACCAAAATAGTGGAAAATGTAGAAGTTTTAAAAACTTTTAATACAATACACGCCGACTATCAAACAAGAGTACGAATAAAAGTCAAAGTACTACAAAGGGGAAACTGAGTCCCTCAAAACAATAATAACTAAAAGACAGAGTCTAAGCGCAAGTTAAATGTCTAAAAGTCAACGCTTGCTAGCTCACACATGTCTCACCCAAAAAGCAACACAGACTTCAACCTATTCATTCATTAAACATGAATGCCACAGTCAGTGGGGAGTAACTCGGGGTTCTCCCAGCCATTAGTAGCTCACACATGTCTTACTATAACATTGCATGATAGCAAACTTAGCATGTGAGGATCAATAACCATATATTCATCATACTATCAAAACTAGGGAAGACGCGCCTTGGCAATTGTATAGCTACTAGTGGCTTACATCTCACCACTAGTAACCATAAAGTCGAAGAGGCTAGAGACGAGACACACAATACCATATAAAGCATCCAAAAATCAAACATAGGTAACCATCACATTATCATGTTCATCCAACATATGAAGCAAACACACTCTCATGATAAATGAAATGCACTAGCATAGGTACTATACAAGTAAGACGGCCCTAGACTTCAATCCTCTCGGTAGGACGACGATAATATAATACACTCCTGGTTTAAATCTGGCCAGACTCTCAAGATTTGGGAGTTTCCCGATTGACATGTGGTAAGGCGTTCGACATCCAAGACTCGGTCGACAGAACGGAAGACGAGTGCCGCAAATCCGGCAGAGGCGGCCAACGTAAGAGGCAGAAAGAGAATAAGTATAAAAAATTCGGCAAGGGCGGCCAACGAAAATATTGTCCTAAAAAATGTTAAGCAAGTAGGCTACATGCAATGACACCACCTCGCATGGATAGTACATTAGAAAGCCAGGTCGATCAACGCTAAGCATTCGCCTCCCAACAACGTCGTCATATTCCCACTAACATATGCACAAGCACAAGAGAATGTACCTCCATCGCTTCAACATGAAGTCTAACGAGTATAAGGGTTAAAATAGAAAATGAGAGTTCCACATCATCCAACCAATACGACTCAACCGACTATTCAAGTTAAACATGACTCAAATGAGGAAAACATACAAAATCGTCACTAAATATGTGAGTAAGGCATGTGAGATTCGATATAACTCATACATGAATATTCTACAACATTTCATAAGCCTATAGGGTCGACAAACCGTAAACGTATCGCGTATAAATTGTACATGAGAAAAGAAGTAGAAAAGGAATGCAGGGGGTCCCTTAGCGGGGTAGGTGATCGGCGGCCGGCCCACCGGCTTGGCGACAAAGCACCACCAAAAATAAGGGAAAGACTTAAAGGTTTCCCAGCCGGGTGGGTGATTGGCGGCCGGCCCACTGGCAGGGCACCATGGCTAATACCCAAACTTCAACAAAAACTATCTGGACCCCCAGGCGGCCGGCCAACCGGCGGCCGGTCCACCGGCTGGGAAAGATGCTAACATTTGAAATTCAACTAACATACATGGATCTCCTAGGCGGCCGGCCGACCGATCACCTTAGAGAAAGATGAACGATTTGAATAAATGAGAAAGGTGACGACTTTCTTACCTAGATAAATAGAGGGTGTAGAGAGGGGAAGATTGGTCTAAAAATCAACGAATTCGGTTAAGTAACGAAGGAGATATGGAAGTTTGAAGTTTTGAGAGGAAGAAGGTTTAGCGGAGTTTTTTGTAGGGTTTAGAGAGGGAGACGTTTGCTGAAAATTTAGAGGAAGATGGAGTATGGGGTTTGTTTTAGGAATATGGGTAGTAAAAGACCCAAATCTTAAAAGAGGGTTGACCTAGTTGGATTTTCTAGTAGAGTCTTATTATTGACTTCTAACAGATGGATGCTAAACGGTTTCTACCCATTAAGTTAAATATTATTTATAATTCTAAACTAACGCTAAATAATAAATAAATCGATTATTTGAGGTATTTTAATTCTAATCAAGAAATTGTTGGTACAAAGTGTGTGTTAGTGTGAGAACTTCGAGGATGAAGTTCATTTTTAGGGCGCAAGACTGTAATACTCCGTATTACCCATTGAAATCGGTCGAGTACGAGGTTAGTACTTGACCGAGTAGGAGTGACTTGGTCGAGTCAGTTGGATGTACTCTAGTGAGTGAGGTAGAGTATTGGAATTGAGGTAAGTCAGTATGGGACTCGACCTAGTGACTGCCACTTGACCGAGTGGGTCTCGACATTCGGTGTGGTCTTTTGCGTGTTTTGGTTCAGCAACTTTGTTTTATTCTTACCTGTGAGTTAGGGATTCATATAAATATATCCTAGAATTTGGGCATTTTTCTATGTTATCGAATCTTATATGAGACCAAACCATAGAAAATTGGGGGTATTAGGGAATTAGTGTTTTATTGGCCAATTGATTAAGGATAGAGTATGATTATATATGTTATTATCATCGTATAGGTGATGATTTATTAGAGGGGCGTTTTGATTGCTTGCATTGTGGATTACTCTCTACTCAATCTTTGGGAATTATATGATAGATGTGTTGATTGTGATTTATTTTTGTATTGTGACACTGTTCCTTGATGAGGTGTTGATTGATTATGATCCCTGAACTCATTGATATTGGTTTGTTTTGAGTTTTACAATGGACTTATTGTTGGGGACATGCAATGGTAACCATGTTTCTTTTAGGGCGCCGTGATAGGTAGAGGGCAGCCTAGAGGCTCCTTTTATGGGCCCGCTATAATGGGGAGTGCACAATTTTGGTATGGGAGAGTGGTCTAGCACGTGTGTCGTGTGAGTAAAGTACCACTTATTTGCTGTGTGATTTTTAGAATGGATGATTTTTGATGTCGTGTGATTTGTAGCAAGTGTCGTTGGAGGACGAGGAAGTTTGCCGTTTGATTTGAGTTCCTCATGTCTATTTCCCTTAACCAAGATAGTTTAATTTGATTATCGATTTATATGTGGATGATATTTTATGTGATGCAATATCTTCGACATTGCCACATTTGAGGTGTTACTTGGGTAGTGATTATTCTTACTCGACCTATTGGTTGACTTGGTGGTTTTTTTGTGTGTCAAATTCTTTTAAAAACTATATGCGATAATCCATCTGCCTTCCCCGATGAGAGCTTCCTAACCTTGAAGCACTGATGAAACGTATATGGGATCACATGATTGTCATGAATCCATGGTCTACCTAGAAGAGTAGCATGCTCGTCCTCGGTTAGCGTAGAATATTGCTTCCAAAGTTAGA
>JAIUZE010030811.1:0-11370 GCA_022085475.1 Heliosperma pusillum | reverse complement strand
GTTGATGACTCTTATGTTGTTTCTTCTATGCCTCGATCCTTACTGACGGATCCGTTGGAGGCACATGTTAGTGTTGATTCTCTTGCAGGTGAGCATACTAAAAGCACTACTGCTAAAAGTGCTAGAAGAGGCTATCCCGGAAAAGCTTGGCATGGATGTAGAATGTAAGGAACGCTATGATGATGAGCTCGGATGATAGTGAGCTTAGAGATAAAGGATGATCAAAGAAAGAAATGGAGTCTAGCAAGACTTTTAAATTGCGCTTCTCGGGAGGCAACCCGTGTTCCTTTTCTTTTTGCATTTTAATTTTTGTATTCCCTTTTTCGTCGTTAGGATTTATTTTGCAGATGAAAGAGTTTTTGAAGAAAATCTATAAAGACCTTCCTTGTCAAGTCCAAAAGACTAGCTTGGGGGAGTCAGCGCTGACTAGTAAGTTTCATTCTTCTTTCATTTTTCCTTTTTCCCCTTTTCCATTAAGCATCTCATTGCATATTTTGTATTTGTGCTCACATTGAGAACAATGTGATGTTTAGCTTGGGGGAGGGATTGCATTTTCCCATTTTGCACTTTAGTTGATCATTTTTCCAAACTTTTTGAATAAGAGAAAAAAAAAAAAAAAAATTTGAACATCATTGAATGCTTTTCGTGGTTTGCTTGCTTGTTTACTATGCTTTCATGTTACATTTCCCAATCTTAGAGCTTTCAAAAGCATAATGATTCAACATTTATTGAATTGTGCATACATGGGGAAGTCTTATACACAGTAGGCATGGAATGAATCTATAGATGAGTACGCTTGATCTTGACACTTGGCAAGTTACATATATTGTAAGTTAGAACCTCCTTAGGCTGATACATCTATACCCAGTCTCATCTAGGTGTGTGTAGTTCTCCTTGTGATATGTGTCATGTCAAACCGCATAAGTATGGTTCTCATTTCATTCCTATAAGCATTGCATTGATATTCACTAAGATTTGAAGCTTTTTTTTTCACTTTGAATTACACCTCAAAATTAGCCCCTTCATACAAATGCTTCACAAAATAATAGCTACATATAAAAACTGCCTACCCTATTGAGCTAGTAGCTAGAATATGGTGTATGGGTGCTCTTTTGAGAAGATTTTGTTCCTTGATGTCAAAGTGAATTTGGGAGAACAAAAATGTTCAAGAAGTGATGTTAAGTTCAAAAGAAAAAAAGAAAAGAGAACAAAAAGAAAAGAAAAAAATTGAAAAAGAAAAAAATCGAAAAAAAAGAAAGAAAAAGAAATAAAAGCAGAAGTTGTGAGTATCTCCTCAAAATTTCAATTCAATGTTTAGAAGGAGTTCACTCTTGTGTTTCGTGTGTAATAAGCCAATCCGTTTCTTCTGGCTTCGTTATTCATCTTTTGGGAATTAATCGAAAGTTTGGATTGAGTATTCATTTATCATTGGTCAGTTGCTAGCTCATTCTAACTTTCACATGACCATAACTGTTTGTCCACCTTTCACCCATTTCCCAAAGCCTTCTTCTTATTTTTCGGCTTCTTTTCTGTGTGCATTGTGATCTTTGACTTGTAATTTGAATTGTTTACCATATTAGACTGCGGACACATTTTCATGAGTCGTAGATAGGTGAGTGTCTCAAAAACATTTACATATAAAGAAATCACCTTTTACATACAATGAGTGTTCGAGTGTGCCGTGAGAGTCCACATGTCAAAAGATCATGCTAGAGCCGAAAATCTATAGTGAAATTCTTTGTGCTACGCCGTTATGTAAATCTCAGCCATGTTTATGTATCATTCTTGCCCACGTTGTTTTTTGGGTTATGATTCATTATGTTTCCAAAAGCTTTATGTCGAGATTTGTTTCTTCATGGTGTAGTAGCCAATGCTCGCAACCCTTGTCCTAGTTTTGTTTGTTGTGCTTGCTTGAGGACAAGCAAGGGTTTAGCTTGGGGGAGTTTGATAAGTGAATATTTGTATGGTTTTAATCCCCAATTTAGCTCGGTTTTGTATGTCATTTGTGCTTTGTTAAGCCATTTTGTGAGCTAATATCGTCTTCTAGGCGAATTCCTATGTTATAACCTGTTTTGTAGGGAAAGTGACGTTTCTACGCCCTTTTTCTATATTCCCGAGCATTTGCCTAGAACCCAACGATTTGAAGAAGCAAGCTTGACCAAGTCAAAGGCATTTTAAGAAGGTTCACTGATTCAAAAAAGAGAAGAAGCAAAGACGATTTTGCAGTTGTCAGAAGATCGTTCAGTTAGGCGAAGAAATCATCATTTTACATCAAACCCTATCTACAAACCCGACTCAAAAGGTCAAGGGGGATAATTAAAGTCAAGTCATAGGCCAAAGGAGATGAAACGAAAGTCAATTGACCAAGATTACAACTAACCTGATCGGGTAAGTGGTGTAACCGATCGGGTATCCTTGCTGATCCGAGCTTTTGCTTCGACTTCCTTTATTTTGTCCTATATGTTCAATGCATGACCCCTTCCACACGAAACCCTACTGCTATAAAAGGATGCCTCAGCCACCACATCTCTCCATACTTCACTTCTCTTCTCTTCTTACATTTCTCTTTAGATTAGAAAACCTAGATTAAGAGGAGAGAAACCTAGCCTCTCTTCTCTTGTCTAGATCATTTTCTTCTTCTTTTTGTCCTTAGTTTCTTAGTTTATTTCTGTCTTTTCTATATCAAATCCTTAGCCTAGATCAATAAGAATTTCATCCTTGTAATCTACTTTAAGTGGTTCAAGCGTTGTAATTCGTGGAATGACTATTTTATGCAAGGAATTTCTGTTATCGTTATCATTATCATCGTTGATCGTCATCTAGGTATTCCTATTTTATCTTTTGTTTAAAGTTTTCATGTTTCCCATTTGATTGTTATTTCCTTTATATGCTATTGTATGTTCAATTTCAATATCGTTGTAATCGTTTCACTTCATTAGATTGTCAATTTAGCGTCGTTATTATCGCCAATTAAAGAGTCTTAAAATATTGTCAAAACCAAATAAACATGTCTATCCTAGTTTCTATTATTAACATCATCTTAGGTTTAAACAATACCATGAGTAAGTAGTCACCTTTCTAGGGTGTAGGGTAGCCATGTTAGGTTAATTAAAAGATGAAAATTGGATAAAGAAATTGTGCCTTTAAAACGTTGTGTCTATGCATGTTTGGATTGTAACGATAGTTAACGATTTCTGGCCAAAATCATTGACTAAAATGGAATTCTTTTCCAAGTTAGAAATACGTGAATTGAATAGACAAAGCATGACATGGTAGATTACACCTAGTAAATTGCCTAAAAGCCTGCTAGACTATCTGATCTATGATTGTAATGAACACATCATTATTACGAACTCACAATGAATTATTTGCATGTTCTAAATCCAATTTCATCAATATGTTAACCTACATGTGTGAACCTACTTCTCTAGATTCTTTTTATCATTGTTAATTCATCACCTGCTTTATTGTTTTCGTTTTGATTTGCTTTTATTTTGTTTTCATTTATGCTTTTTATTAGTTTAGAAATCAAAACCCCAAAAATCAGATACTCGTTAGATAAGACCCAGTTGCAAGACATTTCACATCCTATAGGAAACACCATCTCCCTGAGGATCGACCCCTACTTCCCTAATTACATTAATTTGTTATTAGCCTAGTCGGGGTAATTATCTTTGACCAGGGCTTGCGACAGGTCCGATCAGGTAACTAGCAGGGTGATACGATCACAAGCTAAAATTGGATTGGACTCAACGAGATAAGCGTTATCTTGGGACTAGGAGGTGGATTTAGTTGAAATCCGTCAACCAAGAGTTTTAAGGGTAGAATTAGTCAAGTAGTGACTTACCATTTTTAGATAAAGGTAGCATACGATGACTATTTTTGTCTAAAGATGGGTCTTGGAATCATTTATATAATTTAGTGAGCGGTCATTATATAAATGCTTGACTTGTTTAAAATTGTTTTACAGGTAAATTATATATAAGCAATGAATGTTTATTTTCCGTTCATATTTATTTTATTCGCGCAATGACAAATATTTTTCCTTCTACGAACTTGTAAATCCGTTCAATCGTGGAAAGGAGTTTCCATTATTTTATACGGTATCATTTTTTATTGCGATCTCCGTTTAAACCACGGTAGCTAATGACAAAATGAATTTTTCTTTTGATCCTCATATTCACCATCGCAAATGTCTCTTATGAAGAGTATATGAATAAGTCACACTTAGTCAAAAACGTTTTGATTTTGTTTTAGTGACGTCATCTTATTACAACGGTGCATCAATCTTTTTGATCCAACGAAAATATTTGTAATTATTTTTGGTATGTCGTCATAATGCTCCTTATCGAGGCTTACCTCAAAAGAGGCCAAATCAGTTGGGACGACTAGGTTAATCGATTTATTTAAAATCGTGAATAATCAAATACCGTAGTCACTTCATGAAAGGTTTATCCTTTTGAAGGTAAAACCATGAATAAAATGAAGAAAAGTCTTCATTAGATTTCTAATCTATTGATCTAAATAGATATTCATGAAAGTGAGTGGGAGCTCTAAGAAAGATGTTTTATTCTTGATTGTTAAGACTATGACGAGGTTCAAGAGTAGGTTGGCACCAAGCTAGCTCTCGCGTACACAAGTTTGATATACCAACAATATGCAAATCCTAACATATTCCGAGGCTATCGATCTTACAGAAATGTATAATAAACATGAATCATGCAAGTTTGTCAAGCAAGCATTTCATCAAACATGTGGTATGCATAAGTTGGAAGAAAGACAATTAATCAACAAATCAACCCAACAAACAAAGATTAACCCTCATTAAAACCCATTATCCCCCACTAACCCTAGATTAATCACTACTCACTACTTAACATGAGAAATATGGAAGAATAAGATATAAAACTAAGACAGGACATAATGATAAGAAGGAAACAAAACATGTAATAAAATGACAAGATTAGCAAGTATATGAAAAGGGATTAATAAGATATACCAACTAATTAAGGCAAAAGATGAACAATAAAAGAAGAAATATTGAATAAAGGAGAAGACTTTGTCACCAATCTTCAAGTACAAAACCAAGAAATCCAATTACATGACTAGATCTAAAACTAATTAAAGAGTAATTGAGAAAAGATTAAACTAATTAGGAGGACTAATCTAATCTAATCTAATTAATTTTGAGTCTAGGGTTTCGTGCCCTCTAATTACACAAAAGGATCTATGTATAGGTTTACAAAATGGAGGAAAGATGGGCTTCGAAAGACTTCATGGACTGGCAAGGTCACGACCGTGAAAGGTGTTTCACGGTCGTGAACGCTGTCTCACGACCGTGAAACACCTTTCATGGTCGTGATATATGTGCACTAATGTGGGAGAGACGTTTCACGATCAAGTCACGACCGTGAAATGAGTTTCACGACCGCGAGCTGAGTTTCACGACCGCAGGCTGAGTTTCACGACCGCGAGCTATTTCACGACCGCGAGCTGTTTCACGACCGTGAACTGTGTTGCTCGAAAATCATCATTCTTTGGAAGGAATCTCACGACCGTGAGATGTACTTCACGCTCGTGAAAGGTCTTTCCTCCTTGTTCCCTTGATATAACTTTGTCAACTTCTCTCGGTTTAGCTCGCCTTGACTCGAGATGACTCAGGTACGCCAAGTAGGGCCCTCAATGGTATATTGGGCCTCCTAGGACATGTCGTGGGCCCTCAGTGTGATGTACCTTCTCTTTTGTCGATCAAAATTGGGTAGAACTCGCCCCAAATGACGGTTTACCTACAAAAACACGATAAAGGCGAGAAATATGCTAGAAGAAGGTAAAACACATAGAAACGCTCTTAGGGAGTGTTAAAGGCAAGCAAAACGAGCCAAAAAGGGGTGGAAAAGTAGGGTGAAATGACACCATATCAAATCTCCCCAAACCAAACCATTAATCGTCCCGAGTAAGGATGAACAAAGTCACGACCCTTATTTAACTATGCTAAAAATCTAACCGATACAAGGCAATTAACGGGCCTTGCTCCGTCCCTTCAACTCACAACAAGGTATCCATGAGGTAGGATACCTTCTTGCAAGGCAAGTGGGGTCTTGCCAAAATCCCGATGTATTCTAATCAATAAAGCACACAAAACAAATAGGAATGCATCAACAAAAGTAAATAGCAACATGCCTCATCCATGTGCCAGGATTCATCCAAAATGGAAATGATTCAGGCATGCAAACCTCTATGTAGTCCCTAGTTTTACAAAGAACTAAGCCTAAGAATATAGAGATGAATCACCTCCTCAATGTGTAAAATTAGTGTACTCGTTCACGTTCCCTAGAATGCTTTGTCAAGGGTGATAAGGCGGAATGGAAAGTGAGGGCCCCATGGTGTTAGAAGACATTGTAGGATCAGAATTGTGCCTCTCACCTGAGTGAAAAGAAGGGTCGTCCCCTCTTAGCCAAGTAACGTAGGAGTAATCATCAAAAAGGTAAGGAAACGAGATGTTTGAGTTCTTATTTGATTTCTTTTTGTCTTTTTGGAGTTATTTTTTTTTCTTTTTTTTTTGAATCCTAGCTTGACTTGGGTGCCTTTTGAGACCAAGGTAGTCTAGCGAAAGGTGTGCGGCGGAGATCAACAATAGGCAAATGCTCGCCGAAGCGACATTGAGAGCGACCCCATATGTAGCGAGGGTACTCTAGAAGGACCTAGAAGTCTCCATATGCACTCCCTAAGTTAGGACTAAGGTAAAAATAAAGCAAAATTTCAAGATTTTCTTTTTCAATTTGTTTGAACTCAATTTTTGGACTTGTGATGGAAGAATTTCCTTTTTGTCAAATGTACTGAAATGTGATGATTGGAAAATTACATGGCCTCGAGAGTCACCTAGGAAAGCGTTCACCAAGGAATTTTCACACCATGGGGATGGTCGAGATGATAAATGCAAGCCCTTGACTAGGTTCTAGGAAACGGTGCGAAAATTATACTAAAAATACACATTAAAAGGTGTTTCAAAATCTATTTTAATAGGTAAAGTGCTAAGCAAAAAAGTATCTACAAAGGCCTATCCAAGCTTGTTCAATTTCCAAATTAGGCATTTTTAAAAACTTCTCCTAAATGCAACTATATGCCATGATCTAGAATTAAGCAACATATATACAAACTAATGCAAATGCTCTAGTGAACTACGTGACAATTAATCTAATGAAACCCCCTAACAGCACATAAGTCACACAACCGCCAATTCATCAAAATTCACATCGCAATCATCAACAATTTCTCCAAACTTCTCATGTGATAAGAAGTAAAGAAAGAGAAGAAGGGGAAGGAATAAGAACGATCATACCATGACGGTCTTCTTAATCCCTAATATAAGTCTCTTAAGCGATGTGTAGCGGACCTATGTATGGAGGTTATAAGAAAAAGCAATGCAAATATATACAAACTAAGATATAAACAAGCTAATTTTTAGGATTTTTCAAGCTTTTTCGATTTTTTTGGATTTGTGAATGATTTAAAATGCAAAATAAAACATGTTTTTGGAATTTTTTTCAAAATTTCAAACTATGAAGATAGTTTCTCATCCCTCACATAGGAACATACATTGTCCTCAATGTACGAAATGGGATTATTAAAAGTAAAGAAAGACATGTTTTTGGAGTTTTTGAATGGTTTTCTGAAAGGAAAAGAACATGTTTTTTGTGTTTTTTTAAAATATTTTGAAAAATAAAAACTTATTTTTGGGTTTTGATTTTTGAGAAATATTCACAATAAAAACAATATATACAAGGGGGTTAGTTATGCAAATGAACTAATCCTATATGAAATGTATGATCTAATCAATATTCCTAAAACTAAATGTAAGGTGATATAATACAAAGTGCATGATCTAAGTGAATGCAAGCTAAACTATATGCCAATCAAGAGTCTCATCGCGGCGGTAATGTGCATAAATGCAATGCCCCTCATGGGGGTACCTACCACAAGAAAGTCTAGATAAAAAGGAAAACAAGGTGTGCCATATCAGAGTCTCGTCGCGGCGGTAAGGTGCATAAATGGAATGCCCCTCATGGGGTACCTACCACGGGAAAGTCCAAAATTGGCACCTAAAAGTGCAACTACGTGAGGTACAATCTTAACCTCCCCAAACCATTCGAAGCATAGCCTCTAAGACTCAAAGGAGAATTAAGATAAAAAGAACTAAGATGCAATGCAAAGGTAAGTGAAAGAGTATATACAAACGGTGGTTATGGTGAGGACTCCACCAAACTCAATCAAGTAGCCGATTTTGTTAGAACGATTCTTCATTGACATTGTCCATGCCACTTAATGCTCTTAATAATCGATCAAAGGCTTGGACGTAAGCTTCGAACAAGCACAAGTAAGGCTTTGTCCATTTCGATACAAAGTAGACCCATATCCAATCCAACTTGGCCACGACACTTAGGCCTTTGTGGTGCTTAATACCAATCAAGTCACAACCTTTGTCAATAAAAGGTAGAAAACACGACTCATGCTCTTTTGGGGGCTTAAAACTCCTCCTTTCACCTTCACAAGTTTCCATGACACACAAACCCCCTTCATGGGTTATAAAAGAAAACTGAGGCAAAGGGTCTTCCTCATCGTCATTATAAACATCCCAAGTAGGGGGAGGAAGAGTAGTTGGCTCATAATTCGCTTCACATTCATCCTCACTAGAGATTGAGTCTTCAAAGAGGGAAAATTCATTCAAGTTTTCTATTACCCCATCCTCCATTTCTCCATTATCATTTAACTCCCCTTCCTTTGAAAAGGCATCATCAAAATGGGAGATTTCACTCGAATCTTTTATTTCACCACTCTTCATGGCCCCAGTATCATCAAACTCAATGGAAGAAAGGCTCATCGTCACACATGAAAGAGGAGATGAAGGAGTCAAAACACTTTCTACACAATCAAGCATATACTCATCATCATCATCGTTACTATCATCCTCTATAGAAACTCCTCCCCAAGGGGAATCATAAGTCTTTCCCATATCATTCGTTGAGGGTATGTGGCAACAAGCAAGAGGAAATGGCTTGGTGTCATCCATCTTGCCATTTTCCTCTTGTTCTTCATCAAGCTCTTGGTCGGCTTGCAATTGAGCTAATTTAATAGCCAACATTCTCCTATGGGCTACAATTTCATTGAGAACCATGTCCCTTGCTTGGGCTTCTTCTTTCAGTCGCATAAGTTGAAACATTAAACTTTGCTCATCAAGTTCATGGTTGTCAACTTGTTGTGGGAAGAAGGGTTGTTGATTTTGTGGGTGGTTGTAAGTAGTTTGGAATTGTTGTTGTTGTGGAGGTTGGACATGGGGGATTTCATAAGGAGAGACGGGGTAGTAGCTTGGGCTTTCATTATATGAGATATAGGATGGGAATATGTTATCTTGCTCAACAAACCCTCTACACTCATGGGAGTCATAGCCAAAAGCTTCACCTTGCCCATACTCTTCTTGTTGGAAGCTTTGTGTCATTATTGAAGATTATGCAAATAAAAGAAAAATACTAACAAAAACACTAAATAAAAGAGTTAGAAATAACCTTGAGAAACAAAGTTCCTCAAGGCAAACAAGCACAACTAGAAAAGTCTAGAAAACAAATCAAATACATCGCACCGTCCCTGACAACGGGGCCATTTTGACACGCGTCGTTTCGATGTGTCAAACGATATTTATAACAAGACTTAGCACGGTGGCAAGTCAAGGTCGGTCCACAGGGACGGTGGGTATTCGATATGCAAAGTCTAGACTAGCAATGCTTAAGGGGTGTCACGATATAGAAGTGGATTTGAAACTAATCTAAGAACATTGAGTAAATGCAAATAAGTAGGAAAGTAAGACAAATCTAAGATAATCAAATAACAAGCAATAAAAGGAAAGTGTAGGATTGGTGGGTTCAAATGGGTAATTTGGGTTCTAGTGAGTCGGGTTCATAGTTAATGGGTAGTCAAACTTGGGCGCGGTGGATTCAGGCTCTCGATCTTACAATCCCTGCCATATACCGAACCAAGCTAGCTCTCGCGTACACAAGTTCGATATACCAACTATATGCAAATCCTAACATATTACGAGGCTATCGATCTTACAGAAATGTATAATAAACATGAATCATGCAAGTTTGTCAAGCAAGCATTTCATCAAACATGTGGTATGCATAAGTTAGAAAAAGACAATTAATCAACCAATCAACCCAACAAACAAAGATTAACCCTCATTAAAACCCATTATCCCCCACTAACCCTAGATTAATCACTACTCACTACTTAACATTAGAAATATGGAAGAATAAGATATAAAACTAAGACAAGACATAATGATAAGAAGGAAACAAAACATGTAATAAAATGACAAGATTAGCAAGTATATGAAAAGGGATTAAGAAGATATACCAACTAATTAAGGCAAAAGATGAACAATAAAAGAGGAAATCTTGAATAAAGGAGAAGACTTTGTCACCAATCTTCAAGTACAAAACCAAGAAATCCAATTACATGACTAGATCTAAAACTAATTAAAGAGTAATTGAGAAACGATTAAACTAATTAGGAGGACTAATCTAATCTAATCTAACTAATTTTGAGTCTAGGGTTTCGTGCCCTCTAATTACACAAAAGGATCTATTTATAGGTTTACAAAATGGAGGAAAGATGGGCTTCGAAAGACTTCATGGACTGGCAAGGTCACGACCGTGAAAGGTGTTTCACGGTCGTGAAAGCTGTCTCACGACCGTGAAATACCTTTCACGGTCGTGAGATATGTGCACTAATGTGGCAGAGACTTTTCACGATCAAGTCACGACCGTGATATGACTTTCACGACCGTGACTCCACTTTCACAACCATGAAATGAGTTTCACGACCGCGAGCTGTTTCACGACCGCGAGCTGTTTCACGACTGTGAGCTGTGTTTCACGACCGTGAGCTGTGTTTCAGGACCGTGAGCTGTGTTTCACGACCGTGAACTGTGTTGCTCGAAAATCATCATTCTTTGGAAGGAATCTCACGACCGTGAGATGTACTTCACACCCGTGAAAGGTCTTTCCTCCTTTGTTCCCTTGATATAACTTTGTCAATTTCTCTCGGTTTAGCTCGCCTTGACTCGGGATGACTCGGGTACGCCAAGTAGAGCCCCCAATGGTATGTGGGGTCCCCTAGGACATGCCGTGGGCCCTCAGTGTGATGTACCTTCTCTTTTGTCGATCAAAATTGGGTAGAACTCGCCCCAAATGATGGTTTACTTATAGAAACACGATAAAAGCGAGAAATATGCTAGAAGAAGGTAAAACACATAGAAACGCTCTTAGGGAGCGTTAAAGGCAAGCAAAACGAGCCAAAAAGGGGTGGAAAAGTAGG
>JAIUZE010030805.1:0-14111 GCA_022085475.1 Heliosperma pusillum | reverse complement strand
TTTTCCTACCTTGTGGTATAGCCTCGAGTTAAGAAGTCGACTATTGACGGTGCTAAGAACTTATGCCTGTTTGTAGACGTATTGATCTTTCATGTATGTATGATTCTATGAGTTCTAGAAGGTGAGATGCAAGCCGGCTAGGATTGATAGAGTGTGGATTCCCGATTGTTAACTGATTCACATGATTACGTGTTGATTAGGGTTTGAGTGTATCAGGGCCATGTTACATGGTAACCGCTGAGCCAGCATACCAGCTTCCCTACCTCGTGTTATAGTTTATTACCGGTTTCACATGATAGCTTTCACATGCTAGGTTATATGTTAGTTATCTGTTTCATAACATGAAAAGCATACCATATATGTTAAAGTTTTGTATTTTCCGTATACATGGCTTTCATGTTATTCATGTTTCATTAAACGCGACATTTCGTGGCTGGGAGGACTCGGAGTTACTCCCCACTGACTGTGGCTTCCGTGTTTATATTTAATGCGGTCGAACAGGTGGTGATGCATGTTTGGGGTACATTGACGAGCTAGCGAGCGAAGTATTACCTTGGACCTATATTCGGTTCTTAGATTGTATATTATTATACACTCTTTTATTTTCCGTATTTATACGGGAGATA
Organism: Heliosperma pusillum; assembly: GCA_022085475.1. Lineage (NCBI taxonomy): Eukaryota > Viridiplantae > Streptophyta > Magnoliopsida > Caryophyllales > Caryophyllaceae > Heliosperma > Heliosperma pusillum. The sequence continues at coordinate 13,485 of JAIUZE010030805.1, read as the reverse complement.
TGTCTCCCGTCTTGTATATTTCTTTTGTAGAATATTATTTCCGTTTTGTAATGACCCTTTTTTATTTATGACACCTTCGTTGTGTATTATCATACTTTGTTTATGTATTTAAATTATTTTTTTCTTTCCGCAAATTTGAGGGTGTCACAGTTGTCCCACAAATACTTATTAATCATATGCTTAATTATCTTATATAATTAAGTGTTAATTTGATCATATAACAATTATATGACTCAAATATATACTTAACTTTAAAGTGATATTTTACCATTATATCAATATATAAGGGTCCTACAATGCCCAGTTAATTTATTTTACAACTCTTTGTAAATATAATTAACAATTTACCTCTACCTCAAAATATATGCATAACCTTAACTAATTTAATGAATTAACGATTAATCATTAAATTATATCTTATTTAATCGTATTACAATAAGACGTAAAATTTATTCAGTCAGTTATCGTATAATTGACTAATAAACTTAAGTGGAATGAGTTCGCAACTCAATTTCCAATAAATAACTCTCTTAACTAAACGTACATATCAAATATATGTAATGCTCTAATTAAACTGTATCGTATACAAATAATCAGTATTCTATTTGGGTCTCATCCTATAGGTGTGACCTAAAGGGATCAGTTGATTTATTATATAAACTCTAGTCAGTCAAGTGTTACCGATTTACGTTAATCAACTGACGTGGAGTTTCAAAATATTCTAATCATGCCACGTATTTTCCAAATGAGATTTATTATATAAATGCACTATTTTAGAGGACACTTACTCCAACATGTATCTCATATCGAACTGGAAAATGCGATTCCGGGATTCTGGCCATATTTAGACTAGGACCGTATTATTATCGTCGTGCTACCGGAGGAAATTAGTCTACATATACGAAATGGATTGAATCGTGTATGCGTTCAAGGAATGTTCTTCTCCCGTGGATGCCTTTTAATCATACTTGCCATGTACACGGTGCTAGTGCGTTTCATTTACCGTGAGAGAGGTCATCATTGTATTGTTATGTCTGGATGGGAGATTACATGATTGATTATTCATGGTCATACCATGACTTGGCATGGTTTGTTTGTCGAGTCTCAATCTTATCAAACTTATACCGCTAACGGTGAGATGCAAGCCCTAGTGAGCGTATTCGGTTGCCTAAGAGTGTCTTCCCCGAGTCTTTGTATAACATGATGGATTCGGACTTGTATTCCATATGCTCTTATCATTATATATGAATTGCCTATCTATCCTTATCGTATTTCACATGTATATCTATATATGCATGCTTCTACTTTTGTATTTCCTTTTATGTACGTTTAATGTGATATGGCTGGGAGAACCCGGAGTTACTCCCCACTGACTGTGGCGTTCATGTTTTTCATGGATGAACAGGTTGCTTGATTGGATGACTTTTTGCTTGATATTTTGGGTTCGGGTGTGAGCTAGCGGGCGTTGTCCCTGGATTGAAACACCTTTAGACGTTATTTAGCTTGTTTGCTAATCACATTTACTTTGATAACATTTGGAGAGACTACGTCTCTTGTTGTAGTATATTTGTACCTTGGTTTGTAATATTTGACATACCTCGTATTTTCTATCTTGCATGTATAAAGGTTTTTAAAATACCGTATTTCCGCTAATTTATTCACATGCTTGTATGTTTTATTTCCACATTCGCGAGGGTTGTCACAGTTGGTATCAGAGCTTTAACGCTCCCGACGCACACACGTGAACCCTAAACTTAAATTACTTGACCTTGAAATAATAAATGAGAGATGGGTAGACTTAAGGACCTAAGGTGGTAGTCTTTGCTGTACTTGATGTTTGTTAGGTTCTAACTTGTTTGTTGATTGTGTTGAGTGATGTTATGTTTGTTTGTATCTACCTTCTTTGGGTGGATCATGTGTTACCTAGAAGAAGTATCCTCTACCGAAGATTGAAGATTGACAAGCCTAATTGAAGTGTATTTCTTCCTCATCGATATTTTCTCTCGTCCTTATTGTATCATGCTCTCTTCCTTCTATCTAAGTGCTTCTTCATCATCTAACTTCTTTTTCCCTTGGAAATTACTCTTGTTACCTTCCTCCTCTTTATCAATTTGTACCATCAACTTCCTTATGTGACCTTTTGTGGACACCATACACTTTTGTTTGTGGCATATTGTACTTGGTTGGAAGAATTTTAGACTTTGTGGAATATTAGTGTTTGTTAGAATGAATTTGTGATTTGAGAAAAATGGTATAGATCTAATTTCACCCTATAGTGGTGAGAGTTGGTATCCTAGAGGAAAGTGTGGTAAGGTATGTTTAATGATTTTAATGTATAAATGCTTGTCATGACTTGTGTGTAAATAGTTCATGATATTCGATGGTGTAAGGTCGAATGAGTTGGCTTTGACTTCTTAACTCATTAGTAATTTAGTCTTTTGGACTTAGAAGTTTAGTATTGTTTTGAAGACCATGCTTATGATATGTCTAATTGGTGTAAAGAAGAAGTTTTGAATGATATCTTGAGGTGCGAAATACTTTTGAGGTTAAGTGACGTCTTGTGGTTTCCTATTGTGTGTTTGTGAGTATAGGCTTGGTGGAAAAGCATTTGGCTATAGTTCTTGGATTTAAAGATATGATCTTATCTTATGATCGAAGGCTCGTTTGAAGTTGTAAGGTTTCGGTAAGTTGAACCATATTACTTGCGGATTATAGATATGAGCGAGTTTCGATGATGTGAGCTATGATGGAAATACCTTGGGACGTTAATGATGATGTTTGACTTGAGGTTGTACCTTGTTAAAAATGAACTCGTGGGCTATATGATGTTGATAATGACGTTTTGTTCGGTGTTCTACCATGTGGCCGTAGGAGTTGAAAAGAGATTAGTATAGAGAATTCCTTATTGGTTCTTCGGTTTTTGAAACCTTTGGGAATGTGTCAAATTATGGAGTTGAGAGAATGTTACTATGCTTGAGTTGCAATTCCGCATTTGGGAATCCGTGTGATATGAAAGGATGGATGAATTGGGTTGTAGCCGATTTGTCAAATTTAGGCGTAACTTACTTTGATGATTTGTGGTACGATGGTCCCTTGTAAGAGACCTTTGTAATCGGGATGAGTTGCTTTGCTATCATCCTAAGTTTGAATCGAGAAATTTTGTGGATTAAACCTTAAACCTTTACTCGTGCCATTGTCCCTTTTCATTTCCATTCTTGAATATTTTTGTCAAGATTGATCTTTAAGAAATCGCATGCTCGTATCTTCTTTCTTACTCAGATATCTTCATAACTCTACTATCTACTTTGTCTCTTCCTTGACCTCGTTATTTTCAAGCGTCCCTCTCTTATAATCTCGTGCTTGAATTATTCTCGTGTTCTCCTTAAGATTCCTTATCGTTTCCTATCTCATTACTCCTTCATCTTTTCTCTACTGGATTGGATATTCCGTTTGTAAGGCTCAGAGAATAAGTGTAATGTATTTTGGGATTCTTTAGCTAGAATATGTGTCTTTGGATTGAGCAAATTTCATGTTGTCTTTGATCATGGAAAATAGGACTTAAGCTCTAAGATGAATTCTAATAGTGATAATGTATCCTCTCTTGGTGGTTTTAGGTTTGGAGCTTAGTATTTTAGTGTTATTTTGAGAATTGAGTTGACCATGATAATAGTTCGTTGTTGTTGGGTATTATAACGGTTGCTTGGTATGTCATTTGGGAATTAGATGTCTCAAATTGGTGGATTCTAAAAGAGACTTTGCTTTAGGATAATTAAGCCGGTACCCAATGTTTGAGGAGTATTGTCATAAATGAAAATCGATTCATTTTGAGTTTTAGATGAATTAGATGATTTGAATGGTTGTCTGATTGCCAAGTGATTGATCATTTGTGGTTTGGAATTAGTAATTCTCTTTTATTCTTAAGGAATCATAGTTTGAGATTGAGAAATGTTCGTTGCAAGCTTTGGATAGTGAGTGCTCAGTTGTTATGAAATATAGAGATAGAATGGTGAACTCATTTATCTTGAGGATTATAATAGCCATAGTTTGCTAATGTGACTATTTATATTTGAGGCTTCGAGGAATATTTTCATAAGTGAAGATAGTTACATCTCGAGTAATAGTTGAGCTAACTAATTTGATTAATGGTCGCATTGCCATGTGTTTGGCAAAATATTAGTGATTTGGGATCTGTGCCCAACCTTTCTGGAGGTATTGTGTTTTAACTTTTGAGGATGAGAAGTCCATCGTAAATTTAGGATAATGAGTTTTGGAATAAATGGGATCAGAGGATTTTATGGTAAGGACCGTTCACTTTGTGGTTATTAGTAGATATGGTCCCCTAAGATGAGATTTTTTTTGGTTAGTGGTCTCAGATAGAGTATGATGAATCTAAGGATTTTATAGTACGTTAAAGGACCTCTCCTGCGGATCACAATCTATGGACCCTAGTCGATGCTAATTAGGTTTGAATGGTTAGGTTGATGACTTGAAGTCTCGTGGTTATGAAGGATTTCAGTAGAAATCTAATGATTGAAAATGTTGAGGTATAACTTGGGTAAATTACATCCTCTTGAGGATTAGAGTATTAGTAGAGTTAGTACTATTGAATTCTTGTATATCTTCGTACCGATTTTATCGTGATCTTCCTATCCCAAAGAGTTCGATTTGTTTCGTTTGCGTGTTTTGTATATATTTTGTTACCCTGAATTGTGTGTGAATTGTGCGAGTCGCTCTATGTACGTGTAATGTCTTGTTATTTGATTTTATCTTTGATAAAACCTTCAAATTTTCATATTATATTTCTAATTTAACGTTTCAAAGAAGTCTAAAGATGGTTTTTGTACCTCCAGTTTGGAGAAAATGGATTTCTTTTGCTTTTATATTTGGATTTTGCGTTTGGTTGGATGTTTGCACTTGTTATTGGATACGTCTGATAACTAGTCCTGCACTTACTAACACTTGTTTTGATTTTCGATTTCACTATTTCGTCATTGATCTGATTTTTGATAGCTAGAGTTCTCGTTCGCGACGGGCACTCTGGAGATCCGTAAATAAGGTTTCGCACTTGTGAAAATATCCTTAAACTATTTTCGAGATGAACCTCGTTTCATAAATATTTCCCTTATAAAGGTTTTTGCATTAATTTTGAAAACCGATTCTTGTCCTTGATACTTTTGTTTTCTACTCTCAAGTTTCGAGGACGAAACTTTTAAGAGGTGGGGTGATTGTAACACCCGCAAATGTACCCTATTTTAATAGTAAAAATATTTTACGGATACTTTTCAGCGAAAATTAGTTTTAGTTTAGAATTAAATTTCCCGAGTCGAATTTAGAATTTCCGAGTCCGTATTTGGATTTTTCGCGAGATTTCAAGTGAATTCCGTCTTAAGTCGTCTTTGACTTTTATTGACTTTTTTTCCACTAACTCCCCTCATACTCACCCTAACCTAATTCACTCACACAACTCAAACTTTCTTCCTTACTAAGAAAACCCCATCAAAACCTTGCCTCCATTTTGATCCAAGCTTAGAATAGTCATATCTCGCTCATTTCTTGCTCAAATTCACTAAGGTTCGTCTTAATCCTTCCCTCTCATCGTCCTCTATCCGTATTGGTAATAAAAATACCGTCTTTCTCGCTTTTCAATTTATGCGTCTTTCTCAAAGGTGAATTATATTCATCTTTTGTTATCTAATTGTAGGTGGAGACTTTCTAGAAATCGATTAAAGACGCGAAAAGGTAACGGTGAAGGGTTACTCGATATCATTTACGTGTTTTACGTGTTTTCTATGCTAGGAATCGTATTTAGAATATGATTAGTGAGCTTAGTAATTCTGTTGATGATGGTATATGTTGTTTGTTGAGAAATCATATGAGAATGGATGAATTATGATAATAGTTGATGTTGGTTGAATATTGAACATGGATGAATGTTGATGATATTCGTGCATATGGACCCCAGTCGGTCGACCGGCAGCCGGTCAGACCACCGGCTGGGGCAGTGGCTGTATATTATTACATGTTACGTAAATTTTGAAGTATGATTTTGGTCTCAGCCGGCCGACCGGCAGCCAGTCAGCCCACCGGCTGAGACACCCCCATATTTGACTTGGTTTTTCATAATACCCTTGGTCCCAGCCGGGTAGCCGGCAGCCGGTCCCCTTGACCGGCTGGGACACATTGACATTTCACTTGGTTTTTCATATGATACATGGCCTTAGCCGGGTGACCGGCCGCCAGTCCACCTGACCGGCTGGCACCTGCTGGACTTTGTTTGTAATTCTTGTTTACGTTTTCGTTTATAAAATTTCCGATCGTTCATTTATCGTATAAATTTACGTAATGACTTTAATTATCAATGTTTCGAATATATGATATTTCATTCGCTTGTATCACATGTTTTGTGACGGTTTTTAGTATGTTCCACTTTGAGTCGTTTTTTACAAATGATACGGTTTGAGCACTATTTTGTTATTTGCTTTGTACTATTATTCCCTTGGCTACCTCCACGTTCGTAAGGCTGGAATATCGGAACGGGGATGTATCCTACTGCTTAATTGCATGTGTTAGTGGACATACGACGACGTTGTTGGGAGGCGAACGCTTTGTGTTGATCGACCCGGCCGTCAAATGTTGTGTACTTGCGAGGTGGTGTTATTTGCATGTAGCGTACCGCTTGTTATGTGGCTTGAGCTCTTTTCCGCCTCGTTCGTGAATTTTAGCTACCGAATTTGGGGTACTCGGCGTCATTTGATTGACCGAGTCTTGGATGCGAAATGTGCATCGCATGTCGAACTAGAAAATGCGATTCCGGGATTCTGGCCAGATTTAGACTAGGACCGTATTATTATCGTCGTCCTACCGGAGGAAATTAGTCTACATATATGAAATGGATTGAATCGTGTATGCGTTCAGGGAATGCTCTTCTCCCGTGGATGCCTTTTAATCATACTTGCCATGTACACGGTGCTAGTGCGTTTCATTTACCGTGAGAGAGGTCGTCATTATATTGTTATATGTGGATGGGTGATTACATGATTGATTATTCATGGTCATACCATGACTTCGCATGGTTTGTTTGTCGAGTCTCAATCTTATCAAACTTATACTGCTAACGGTGAGATGCAAGCCCTAGTGAGCGTATTCGGTTGCCTAAGAGTGTCTTCCCCGAGTCTTTGTATCACATGATGGATTCGGATTTGTATTCCATATGCTCTTATCATTATATATTGAATTGCCTATCTATCCTTATCGTATTTCACATGTATATTTATATATGTATGCTTCTACTTTTGTATTTTCTTCTATGTACGTTTAATGTGATATGGCTGGGAGAACCCGGAGTTACTCCCCACTGACTGTGGCGTTCATGTTTTTCATGGATGAACATGTTGCTTGATTGGATGGCTTTTTGCTTGATATTTTGGGTTCGGGTGTGAGCTAGCGGGCGTTGTCCCTGGATTGAAACACCTCTAGACGTTATTTAGCTTGTTTGCTAATCACATTTACTTTGATAACATTTGGAGAGACTACGTCTCTTGTTGTAGTATATTCGTACCTTGGTTTGTAATATTTGACATACCTCGTATTTTCTATCTTGCATGTATAAAGGTTTTTAAAATACCGTATTTCCGCTAATTAATTCACATGCTTGTATGTTTATTTCCGCATTTGCGAGGGTTGTCACATGATCACTCTCTTGGAACTGAGCTATCATGGTGTCTTGCCTTTGAGCCAATTGTAGCATCATGGCTTCAAGTTTACTTACACCATTGTCACTTTGTGGAAATGTAGAGGATTGAAATTGTTCTAGCTTTTGTGTGAGAAGGGCTACTTGAGCTTGTAAAAGTGTCAAAGTGGGGTCCTCTTGCTTAGATTTCAATGGTATGGAGCGGGAATTTCTATATTGAGAATTGTGAATTGCCATGGATTCAATGGTAGTGTGAGCAATTTCAACATTAATTTGATCAAATCTTCCATTGTTAGCAGAATCCAGGATACGACGGGACTCTATATAACACCCATTATAGAATGTGATGGCAAGGAGCCATGGATCTATCCCATGATGAGGACACTCCCTTTGCAAGTCCTTGTACCTCTCCCAAGCTTCATATAGGCTCTTATCATCCCCTTATTGGAAACCAGTGATTTGACTTCTCAACAAAGCGGTCTTTTCTGGAGGAAAGTACTTTTGGTAGAAGGCAAGAGCTAAACTCTCCCAATCGGTGATACCTAATATAACCTTATCAAGGCTATGTATCCACAACTTTGCCTTACCCCTCAAAGAGAATGAGAAGAGCATCTCTCTAATTTGCCCTTGGTTGACTCCAGTTTGTCTAATAGTGGAGCAATAGTCACAGAAGTTTTGGATGTGAAGGTTGGGATCTTCTGTGGCATTGCCACTAAATTGGCTTCTTTCTATAAGGTTAATGAAGGCAGGTTTGATTTCAAAGTTCTGGGCTGCGATTTGGGGTGTAGCAATACCCCTTGGAAGTGTTTCTGCAGTGGGTTTGGAATGGTCTGAAAGTCGAACCATTTTCTTTTTTGAAGATGAAGATGGAGTGTTGTTTGAAATTTGATTGATTTTTGTGGATGAAGATGAGAATGGATCTTCTTCTCCTTCGAGATTAGATAGAATATCCGAGTATTTCTCACGAATACGGTCTAAACTTAAAGTACCAGAAGCTTTTGAAATTTCGTTGAATAGCTTTCGTCTCCTACGCAGAGTTCTTTCTAGGTCGGGTCTAAAGAGATAGGGGTCCCTAGTCTAGAAGATCTGGGCATAAGATTGAAAGCTTAGATGAAAAATGAAGAGAGGTCTAAAGGAATTTGGGTTCCTAAAGACTAGATAAAACTAATTGCGATAAAAATCACAAGAAAAATGAAAACTAAACCGTGTTCCCCGGCAACGGCGCCAAAAATTGACCGAGCCTGTCACAAGCTAATAACAAATTACTGTAATTAGTGAAGTAGGGGTCGATCCGAAGGGAGATGGTGTTTCCTATAGAATGTGAAATGTCTCGCAATTGGGTCTTATCAAACAAATATCTGGGTTTTGGGATTTTAATTTCTACACTAATAAAAGGCATAAAAATAAAATAAAAGCAAATGATAACAATAAAGCAAATGATGAATTAACAATGATGAAAAGAATCTAGGGAAGTAGGTTCACACATGATAATTAATATATTGATGAAATTGGATATGGAACATGCAAATAATTCCTTGTGAGTTCGTAAGAATGATGTGCTCATTACAATCATAGATTAGATGGTCTAGCAGGCTTTTAGGCAATTTACTAGGTCTTAATCCACCATGTCATGCTTTGTCTATTCAATTCACGTATCTCTACCTTGGAAAAGAATTCCATTCTAGTCAATGATTTTGATCAGAAATCGTAAACTATTGTTATAGTCTAAACATGCATAGACACAATGTTTTAAAAGCACAATTTATTTTATCCAATTAACATCTTTTAATCAATCTAACATGGCTACCCTACATCCTAGAAAGGTGACTACTCACTCATGGCGATGTTAAAACCTAAGATGAAGTTAATAACAACAACTAGGATAGACATGTTTATTTGGTTTTGGCAATAGTTTAAGACTCTTTATATGGCGATAATAACGACGCTAAATTGATAATCTAATGAAATGACGATTATAATGGTACTAAAATGAATCTAAGATAACATGTGTTGGACCAATTTCATAGTTTTGATAATGACATGTGTTTACGTAATAATATGTTTTACTCGATATATCATATGCGTGTAATTGTGTGCTTTAGTCTTATTATAGCTAGCAACAATTATGAGAAGAAAGATCAAAGTTAGGCATAACTTTGACAAAGTCTGTGAGACAAAGTTATAACAACTTCAGGAATAACTTTGGAAGTAAACATGAAAGTTATAGCTACCCAGGCATAACTTTAATGAAAATCGCTTCAAGCAAGATCTACCTCAAATAGCACAAGACTCAAGATGGAGGGTCTTTGTGATCAAGATGAAGAGATGATCCGTATACTGAAAATCTTTGTGAAGATTAGATAGTATAGGTCGTCATTCGGTAACTATTCCATTCGAGAGATTTTATGTTCAAAGTTATAGCTTTAGCCTATGACTTTGGATGATAAAATATTGATGCATGATTTTGGAAATAAAATGTTTTGAAATGTTTTCAAAAGTGAAAGAGTATTTTTATATTTATCAAAAGTTTTATTAGAGAATATATTTATGAGATTCTATTGGTTAGTAATACAACTTATGGGTTGTCATGCTACCTAGGGTTTCTAATATATTATATCTCAATTTGTTGTTAACCTAATTAGCCCATCTAGTGTTTGAGCCACCTAGGGTTTCGTGGAAACCTAAGTTTCTGCTACCTAGGGATGCGTGCCTCCTAGGGTTTCGTGTAGCTAGTGTAATTCGGCCTCCATAGGTTGTTTCCCTTGTTTACCTAATCTAGGATTCTATTATATCTTTACAACAATATTTTGAGATATTAAAGATAAATATATTTCTATAAGATAAACCAAATAATACTTTGAGATAAAGATATTTCTAAAAAATAAGCAAATATTATTTTATGATATTAAAGATAAATATCTTTCTTAAATATTAAGCTAGGGTTTTAGATCTACTCCTTCACATACTACTTTTTATCATACACGAAATACACGAGCAACACGGCACATCTACTATTCGTATTGATTTTCCAAAATCGTTTTAAAGCAAACCTTTGAGCAAATATTAATTATTTTTAGAGTTTGTTTTTCAACAGAGTCGTGCATCAATTATTATCAATCGCTTGAGTGAAATACGTTATTGGATAATAGTACATCATTATAAGCTTACAATTCTTTAACGGGAATCAGTGTGAGTTATATTTACTTTCTTATTAGCGTAAGATAGTATAGAGTATTTAGAGATACTCACCTTGAGCTATAATCACAGTGTTGATTATACGAGTGGGTTGATAATTTTTGTAATCCGTAGAAAGGTACTAAAAATTATTAATCCAGAATAGTGGACGTAGGTTTCAACGTGTGAAACTGAACCACTTCAAAAATCGTGTGCCTCTCTCTACTCTCTTTACTTTTCGTTATTTCGTTACTTGCGCTTACTTTGATTAATTAATTAGTTGATTTTAATTCATAAGATCAAATAATTAATTACATATCATATAAATCGAAAACGTGGGGCTAGTTTTGAAGACTCAATTCACCCCCCCCCTCTTTCGTATTCGATCAATAGACTCTACAATTGGTATCAGAGCCTCGTGCTCTTGATTGCCTTACAGCAAGGAGTCTGATCCATCTATCCTTTTATTTTTATTTATTTTCCATTGCATTTAATTTTATTTTGATGGATTCCAAACATCTGAAGTGTCCCGTATTCGATGGGAAGAACTACAGTTTATGGAAAAATATGATGACCCATTTCATAAAGGGTAACGATTGAGAGTGTTGGCTAATCATTAAGAATGGCCCTAATAAGATCATGCTTGGATCTGTTAATGGCACTCGCGTCGAAAAGAAAGAAGATGACTATGTTGAGGCAGATTATAAGAAAGTTGAGAAAAATTCAAAGGCTATTAGTCTGTTGCAAAACGGCATGACCCATACTGAATTTGATCGTTTCTCATCTAGTTCTACTGCCAAGGAAGTATGGGATGGTCTAGAGTGAGCCTATGAGGGGACAATTGTTGTCAAAAAGCAACGCATTGCTTTACTAATGCGAAAATACGAACTGTTCTCTATGGAACAAAATGAATCGCTTGACAGCATGTCCACTCGTTTCTCTAGTATCATTAATGAATTGAAAAATCTTGGAAAAACTTTTAACTCCGAGGAAATTGCCAGGAAGATCCTTTGAAGTCTATATAAACGATGGAGACCTAAGGTGACGGTAATTGAGGAATGTAAAGATCTATCTGACCTATCTTATCAAGAGCTACTTGGAACCCTAATGGCTCACGAGATAACTCTTGATGAAGATGAGGCAAATGATAGTAATAGCAAGAAAGTGGCTCTACAAGCCAAATTTAGTGAAAGACAAGATTCGGATCTTGAAGATGAAACAGTGTTATTTGCTAGACGTTTTAAGAAAAAATTCTTTAATAAACCACAAGGGAAAACGTTTAACAATAACGCTAACAAACCTTACAAGAAGCCAATTGAGTCAAAAGGGTCTCTTTCGAGTCGTGGTTGCTTTAAATGTGGGGATAATGATCACATGATCAAGGATTGCCCCACATGGAAGAAAATCAAAGACAAAAATCAACGAGACAAAACCAAGAAGGAATTCAAGCAAGTGATGATGGCTTATTGCTGGTGAGATCTTGACACAGAAGACAACGAGTCAGAGGAAGAAGAAGTCGCCAACTTGTGTCTAAGCAACGTCAGTCTTGACCTAATTTCTGACAGTGAAAATGAAAGCGAATCCGAGAACTTGTTGGCAACTCAGATTCAGAAACCGATTCAGAAGATGATGAAGAGGTTAGTCATCTTGAACTCAAAAAACAAGTTAAGAACTTATCTAAGAAGTCTTTAATTAAGTATTTTGAAGAAGCCTTAGATCATTGTCATGAACAGAGTCTTGAATTAAAAGATCTTAAAGAACAAGTTCTTGACATTGCTGAGGAAAACCAACTTCTAAAGGCCAAATCTAAAAAGCTCAAGTCTAAATGTAACAACCCGAAAAGTACCCTATTTTTCTAGTGAAAATATTTTACGAATACTTTTGAGCCTGTTTAAGTTTTAAAGTGGAATTTATTGTTTCCAGTTGAATTTTGAAATACCGAGTTCGTATTTGGAATTTTTGAGAGATTCCATGAGAATCCCGTTTTTAAGTCAACTTTGACTTTCGTTGACTTTTTCCGACTCGCCTTATAAGTTTGAAGACCGAAATTTATTTAAAAAATAATATTTTTAATTTATTTTTATTAGATTTATTTAGATTTATCATAATTTAATATAATTATTTTGAATTTATTCGGAATTTAAAGAATAACTTTTACGGTTTTAACCCGAACGTCATTTAACTATTCCCGAGTCATCTAAAATCCCGAAACAAAACCGAAACCCGACTTTGGCATGAGTCACACGCCCATGTCATCTTTTTCCACTCACTTTAGGATATTTTCATTCTTTTTATTAAACTAATAATAATATCTTAGATATTTATTACTTTATCGATCCGTCAACGAAAATTACGCAAATCGTTTACAAAAACAGACCCGACTATCACATACCACACGGCTCCTTTTCCTCTAATAAGACTAGATATTTGTCTTTCTTTTCATTAATATAACATAATATCTTGATATTTAATTTAATTAACTTAATATATAATTATATCTAATCAATTACCGTAATATAATTATTAAACCCGAGTCAATTCCGTAACAACAATTTCAAAACCCGACTCAATAATCCTTCTATATGTACACGGCCCATTCTCCACTTTACTCACTAACAACT
>JAIUZE010030804.1:24328-170321 GCA_022085475.1 Heliosperma pusillum | reverse complement strand
TAGGCAAAAGTGCCATAAGGGCATGTGAATGTGGTCTTAGATTGGTCAATTGGGTCAATTGGGATTTGGAAGAATCCCGAATATCCATCTAAATAGCAAAAATACTTGTTTGAGGCAAGTCTCTCTAAGAGTTGGTCAATGAAGGGAAGGGGGAAATGATCCTTTCTTGTTGAGGCATTCAACCTCCTATAGTCTATGCACATCCTCCACCCCGTCACTACCCTAGTTGGCACTAGTTCATCTTTATCATTCTTCACTACCGTGGTGCCACCTTTCTTTGGCACCACTTGCACGGGGCTAACCCAATCGAAGTAAGAGATTGGGTAGATGATCCCGGCGTCTAGTAGCTTCATGACTTCACCTTTGACAACCTCTTGCAAGGTGGGGTTTAATCTTCTTTGGGGTTGCCTTCTTGGCTCATGGTCATCTTGCATATGAATTCTATGCATACACAATTCGGGGCTAACCCCCTTCAAATCATCCAAGCTATAGCCTATAGCTTTCTCATGTTTTCTCAACACACACAACAATGCATTCAATTGATCCTCATCAAGGCTAGCATTTACAATTACCGGTTTGCACTTCGACTCATCAAGATAAGCATATATTAAGTTAGAAGGAAGGGGTTTAAGAGAAGGAGCTTGTACCTCTACCGCGATGTCTACCGCACAAGAAGTTTGGATGATAGACTCAAGTCTGAAGAGTTGTTCTTCATCAAGCTCTTCTCCCTCCAAAGTTGCTTCAAGCAAGTCGAACTCAAACCCATGTAGCTCCTCCATGATATCCCTTGGCTCTAAAGTCACTATAGCCTCCAAAGGGTCCCTCATATAGAAGCTAGGTGTAACTTCTTCAACGAAGGCATCAATAATGTCAATGAAATAGCATGCTTCTCCAAGATTGGGGGCTTTCATGGCATTTTGAAAATTGAAAGTGATTTTCTCATCCCCCACTTCAAGAGTAAGCCTCCCTTGTTTCACATCAATTACCGCTCCGGCGGTGTGCAAGAATGGCCTCCCGAGTATTATGGGGATTTGAGAATCCTCCGCCATATCAAGAACAATAAAGTCCACCGGGATGAAAAATTTCCCAATTCGAACCGGGACATCCTCCAACACACCCAAAGGTTGCTTGGTAGATCGGTCCGCCATTTGAAGTGTAATGTTTGTGCATTTAAGCTCTCCCATGCCAAGTTTTTCACATATGGAGTATGGCATCACACTCACACTAGCTCCCAAATCACACAAGGCCTTGTCAATGGTAATGTTGCCTATGGTGCATGGGATGGAGAAACTACCCGGATCCTTCAATTTTGGAGGGGTTGGGTTTTGTAAAAATGCACTACATTCACCGGTGAATGCCACGGTTTCAACTCCACTCAATGACTTCTTCCTCGTAAGAATGTCCTTCATAAATTTTGCATAGGCGGGGATTTGAGTGATGAGGTCGGTGAAAGGAATAGAGACCTCCAAGTTCTTTACAATTTCCATGAACTTGCCTAGTTGCTTATCAAGTTTTGTCTTGGCTTGTCTAGAAAGAAAAGGTAGCCTTATCACAATAGGCTCCTCAACCTTCTTGTTTGTTGTTATCACATTATCATTCTTCTCAACAACAACTTGCTCACTTGAAGAGCACTCTTCCTCCTTATCATCCAATTCAACAACCTCAATTTCAATTTGCCCATCATCTTTCACTTTGTCTCCCTCCAAATTATCATCTTCAATTGGCATTCTTGGCCCCTCATAACTCTTTCCACACCTCAAATGGATAGCATTGGCGGTTTCATTTCTAGGTGGGTTACCTTGAGGAGGTAATTGACCCTTTCCCCTAGAAGAACTCCCCGAGGCTATTTGAGTCACTTGAGTTTCAAGCATTTTATTATGGGCAAGGATGTTATTGATGATAATATCTTTGGCTTGGTTATCTTTTTGCAATTGGAGAATCGCTTTGTGAATGTCCAAGTTTGGATCCCCAACTTGTGGTTGCATGGGAGGTTGATTTTGTGGTGGTGGGTTGTATTGATTTTGGTTGTATTGTTGTTGATTGTAGGAAGGTTGGTTTTGATTGTATTGTTGTATTTGGAAATTTTGTTGATTGTTTCTCATGGGTGGGGCAACATATGGTTGTGGTTGAGAGTTTTGAACATTTTGGCTTTTGTATGAGAGATTTGGGTGGTTCTTTGTGTTCTCATTGTAGAAGTTGGAGTAAGGGGTTCCTTGCCTATAAGATTGAAAGGCATTTACTTGTTCCACGGATCCTCTACATTCTTGGGGATCATGACCAAATGTTCCACAACATTCACAAACCCCTTGAGGTAAGCTTGGTGCCATCACCATAGCATTCCCTTGTTGCATAGGAGGTTGAGTTAATGAACTTTGAGCTTGTTGGAATAGAGCCGTTTGTTGGTCCATTTTGAGGTTCATTGCTTCCATATAAGAGCTAAGTTGAGCTCCAAAATCGGCTCCCATTTGGGTAACGGAGCTCACTTCATGTCTTCCCCTAGGAGTTTGCCTTGGCCTACTAAATTGTGAGTTATGGGCCGCCATCTCCTCTATTCTTGCCCAAGTTTGAGCATCATCTACTTCCGTGAACCTTCCATTTGATCCCATGTTCAAAATTCCTCTAGCATCTTCATAAAGTCCATTCCAAAATTGTTGTACTAAGAACCACTCACTCAAACCATGGTGAGGGCAAGAACGAATAATCTCCTTGAATCGGTCCCAAGCTTCATAGAGTGACTCTTCATCCCTTTGCTTGAACCCGGTTATCTTAGCTCTCAACATATTTGTCTTTTCCGGTGGATAGAACTTTTGATAAAAAGCTAGAGCTAGCTTCTTCCATGAGTCAATACCTAGAGCGACCTTGTCAAGACTCTTCAACCATCGTTTTGCCGCTCCAATAAGAGAGAAAGGAAACAAGACCCATCGGATTTGGTCTTGAGTCACTCCCGTTTGAGAAACGGCATCACAATAATCACAAAAAGTCTCCATGTGTAGATGAGGGTCTTCACTTGGCATACCTCCAAATTGGTTTCTCTCTACCAATTGGATAAAAGCGGTTTTAGCAATGAAATTTCCGGTGAGATTTTGTGGTACGGGGGTGGTGTTTGGAAGAGTATCTTCCGTGGGAATGGAGTGAGATGAGAATTTAGGCATTGTTAGAAGAGTGGGTGGTTGGATGTCTTGTGGGATGGTTGGTGGGATTCCAAAAGGATTCACAAATTCCGCAATCGGCACAATATCCTCCCAATTCTCTACACTTGGATGCTCAATATCTATCTCGTTACTTTCCCGAATTTCCCTTTCTTCAATTGAAGGTAAAAGCTCCTCCGTTGTGATAATCGGATTTGAAGAAGAGCCTCTACTTGCGGTTTTGAAGACTTTGCGAAGTCTCCTAAAGGTCCTTTCGATCTCGGGATCGATTGGAGGTTGATTCCTTGGGGGAGCTCGCCTGGGCATACAAGAAAACTAAATGTAAACGGTGAGAATGCCTTGAGAAACTAGGTTTCTCAAGACAAGAGGCAAAAAACTAAAGCAAACTAAAAACAATCAAATTAAACATACACCGTCCCCGGCAACGGCGCCATTTTGATGTAGTTAAAATAGTTGTGAAGTAGGGATGTCGATCTCAGGGACGGTTGTTGTTCAAAATTTGATCTAAAAGTCTACTAAAAGTCTCTTGCAAGTCACAAAGTGATTTGGGTTTGGGTTTGTTGGCTACACTAATTAACAACAATCAAAAGCAATTAAAAACAACAAGAGGAGTCTAAAGCTATAAAGGTTGGATTTTTATCAAATAAGAGGGAAGACTAGGGTGAGTGGGTGCATATGGGTAGTAAAGTCGGGTGCAAGGGTCGGGTCTAATAGTCGAAATATCATCTAGTCTAGGAAAGTGAATCGAGGCTTCCGTTCTTACGATTCCTCCTCAAACCGACTCTAACTAGCTATCGCGTCACTAATACGGCTTGCCAAAACTAGCGGTTCTACGAAAGACCACGACTTTCGATCTTATGGCATTCGAAACAAACGAAAGATTCATGCAAACTCAAGTAAGCATTTCATCAAACATGTTATAAGCATAGCATGGAGACTAGACAATAATCAACTATTAACCCCAACAATAACACATTAAACCATACAAGGACCCATAATCCCCCACATTACCCTAGCAAGATTACTACTCACTCATACTTGAGGGAAATTCGATATTTACTAAAGGTTGTAAGAGGAAATCAACAATAACATTAAACATTTCTAATTAACAATAAGTAGATATCAATAATCGAAATGAAAACTTAATTAAAGGCAAGATTAAGTAGAGAAGTTATACCAACTTGGAGAAAGATTAGAACTTTGATATCAATACCAAGATTTCGTCACAAATCCTTGAATATAACCCAAGTTCATACACTAAACCAAGTTGAAATCACTAATTAACCGACTAATTTGCTTAATTAAGGAAGATTAATACAAGATTAAAACTAATTCTATTGAAGTTTCAGATCTAGGGTTTCGTGCCCTTAAATTACATAAGAGGGTCTATTTATAGGTTTACAAAATGAAGGAAAGATGGGCCTCGAGAAGCTTCATGGACTGGACAAGTCACGACCGTGAAATGGGTTTCACGGTCGTGAAACACGTCTCACGACCGTGAAATGGCAAGTCACGGTCGTGAGAGGATAGGCAGAATCAAGGTCGACTTTCACGAACAAGTCACGACCGTGAAGCTCATTTCACGACCGTGAGATGGGTTTCACGACCGTGAGATGAGTTTCACGGTCGTGAAACCAAATCCACGAAAATCCTTGCTTTTGGCAAAGCATCTCACGACCGTGAGATGCATTTCACGACCGTGAGATGCTCAATCTCCTTCTTCCTTCGCTTGACTTTGTTGTTTCCTTCTCGGTTTCGCTTGCCTTGACTCGGAAGGGCTTTGGCGCGTCAAGTAGGGCCCCCAAGGGTATGTGGGCCCCCCTAGGTGTACCGTGGGTCCTCCGAATGATTCACCTTCTTCTTTGTTGATCAAAAGTAGGTAGAAATCGCCTCAATTGACGGTTTACCTACAAAAACACGATAAAAGCAAGAAACATGCTAGAAGAAGGTAAATCACGTAGAAACGCTCCTAGAGAGCGTTTAAGGCAAACAAAACGAGATGAAAAGGGGTGAAAATGTGGGGTGAAATGACACTATATCAACGATAAAACATAACTATTTTTTGATAAAATGTTACCATCGTTTTTTGATAAAAGAGAAAAAATTAGTTATAACATATTAACATTAAATGGTTACACTTTCTGTTACGGAGTATAAAATAAGACGATCTTAAGAGAGACTTACTCTATTCAATAAGATTAAGAATGCGCATTAACTACTTATAACCTTATTAAGTACCGAAAAACAACTAATAAGTAAAGCAGTGAGTAAGGGTCGAACCCAAAGGAATGTGGAATGCTAATGGTCTAAAAGTGGTGTAATTAGAATGATTGCTAATGAAGCAACAATAAAGCAATAAAGAGAGGGGGTTTAAGATTGATTTAAATTTGACAAATTTTAAAAAGAGTAAAGAACAAGTAAGCAAGATGAAATTAATCAAGTTGAGAAAGTTCTTAACCCAATCCACCCGATTTTCCTCTAATGATTGATCCCAGAAACAAACCAACCTCTTATCATCCAAATCACCCTATTATGGAGAAAACCTCCTAAATCTCCTTAATATAAACCAACAACAAGGAAACCACACTTAATTGATGACTCAACTTATCAACTAATCAAGTAGAAATCACATAAATTGATTAATTGACAAGAAGATAAAGCATGAGAGAGCTAATAGCTAGGGGTAATCAAGCACAATGAACACAATTAATGCCTAATTACAAATTAATCACTTGTTTATGAAACAAATTAGGAAGAAATCACAATCACTAATTCAAAACACAAGTTGTTGCTTAAGATAGAATTGCAAGGAAATCACACTTAACAATATCTAAGAACATATAGATAGATTAATGACCATAACAAGATTAAAGATACAAGGAAATCACACTTAACAACTTAATCAAGTAAGAAACCAATAACCTAACATTAACACAAAGTGATTAACAATAATAAGGATAAATAGAGAAAGATTATTAGAGTGTCTTACAACCAAAGATTCAACCTTTGGGATTGGATTAAGATGAAAGAACTAGTTCCTCATTCTAGATCTATAAACCTCAAAAGATAATTAATCTCCAATTACAACTTGATTAGAATAAAAGATAGGATAAGATGAGGAAAATCTAATGTTCTCATCTATTTATAGTCTAAACATAATTTAGAGTAATGGGCCTCAAAATGGATGCTAATGCGAGCCTGAAGAAAACAGAGCAGCGAAAATGCGCATTGTGCGCTTTTGGGCCTGCCAGCACTATTTTGCTAAGGTCATATCTCTCTCGTTTCTTGGCCAAATGAGTCGTGTGACCTGTCGTTGAAAAGCTAAGATCATAAGCTTTCACCTCCAACTGGCCTTGAATCGATAGGAGCTCTAGAACTCAAGATATGACCTTTTGAAGTCGATCCTTTTATAAACAAAGTTTCAAAACTTCATTTGTTCTACAAATCTTCATTCTTGCTTGTAGATGACTTGTACCATGGTAGACTTCAAGATAGTCTGTTGCTTCCAATCATTGCTCAAAACTCAATTATTATAACGACACTTGAAAAATGGGCAATTGTACAATAAGCATGCAAAACCCCATCCAAACATCGCTTTATTTCGCTAAAATCGCTTAATAAACTAGTACTAATATGAGCCTACTAGTGTGTAGACCTGGCAAATGGGTCAAACGGGTCGGGTTTGGGTCGGGTCAGTTTGGGTCGTCTCGTCTCGGGGTTGCTCAATCTTTCGGGTCAGGTCGGGTCGGGTCGCTTTCGGGTTTGGGTCAGTTTCGGGTTTGGGTCACTTCGGGTTCGGGCCATTTCGGGTATGGGTCATTTTGGGTCGGGACAATTTAGATTCATATCCGATTTATTTAGGCCATTTTCAGGTCAAAATGATCAAGTTAATTTTCGAGTCAAGCCAACGTGAACCAAACTCGCACGAGCCGACTTGGACAAAGCCGAGCTTGAGCTGCACGTGGGTCGTCTCGTCTCATTATCATACCTAATCACAATAAATTGGGTCATTTAGGATCATTTCAAATTAGGTCGTGTATAGGTCGGTGGTTTCGGGTCGGGTTATTTTGGGTCGGGTCTCTTTCGGGTCAGTCAAGGTTCGGGTCGGGTCTGGGTCAGGTCGGGTCAATTCGGGTTTCGGGTCATACTCGGGTCAGGTAGTTCCGGGTCGATTTCGGGTCTTGGGTCAGTCTTATCGGGTCAGGTCAGTTTTGCCAGGTCTACTAGTGTGTTTCTCCCACATCTTAACACGAAGTTCATTACTGGAATGCAATAGACCACTATTAATCTGAACGTGGCATCAGTTTGAAGCAACTTGGATTTGCTGGCAAGCTATATGCCTGCATGTGTTTATGATATCGTAATGCATTGATCGATGCATAAACTTCGTATGAATTAAGTTTGCACGTTAATCCATAACCCGCGTAGTGAATGAGATATCAGACGATGTCAAAATAACATTAATTAGTAATAATATATATTGTTATCATTATTTATTATTACTCTTGTTAATGTATCATGCTAGCTAGTGAAGAATTTTTCCTATAAAAAGGCAATAATTGAAGCAAAGAAAATCACTAAAGGTCTAAAGCAATAATATTTTCCTATGATATAACATAAGAATGGCATTGCCTGCAATAGTATGCTTAAAATCAGTATACAATAACAAATACTTGCGTTATCGTGACGAAGAAGTTCAAACACATGGACTTGTTCAGTTTTCTAGTGACAAGGTTTTGGATCCGCTTGCCCAATTTGAAGTGGTTGCCGCCTCGATTGGTGGTGGCCTCGTCCATCTCAAATCTCGCTACACCAACAAGTTCTTGGTTAGGTATTAATCTTACGATAACACTTTAATTTTCATATTTCAAATTAATTATGTTATTCCTAAATCTAAATATAATTAGTGAAAATACTAAACTACTTATCCTTATTTATTAAAGGAACAACCAATGTGCTTATTTGTCAAGCTCTCCTTAAAAGGAGGAGTTTTAAGGGTCCACTAATATTTTGGGAATTAATTACTTGCATGGATCAATTAACTGCCTAAAAATTACTCAATATATCACATGATTCATCCTTATTTAAGGTGTCTAATTACTATCAATTAATACAGATTTAATAAACAACTTCACAACAATTTTACAACCTGCAATATTTACAATCATCAACTCATCAATATCACAAAAATGAATTAATATTAATTGAGAAGAGCTAATTGATGGAGTATCATCTTTTTTATTACAAGAAAAAATGTATCATGAGAATAAATTTCATGCAAAGCCATGTCAGTAAACACCCAACATTGCTAAATCAAAGACTTCATAAATCGAATAATAATAACTGAATACTCACACAAGAAGATCAGTAAAGAAAAAAAAT
Organism: Heliosperma pusillum; assembly: GCA_022085475.1. Taxonomy (NCBI): domain Eukaryota; kingdom Viridiplantae; phylum Streptophyta; class Magnoliopsida; order Caryophyllales; family Caryophyllaceae; genus Heliosperma; species Heliosperma pusillum. The sequence continues at coordinate 161,790 of JAIUZE010030804.1, read as the reverse complement.
TTAATATTCAATTATTCAACAAGATCTCCCATATTGTATACTCACACCCCACCACATTAATCGCTTGGATATGCAAACAAATATGAGCAATTAATGGTGGGTTATTAGGTTTTATAAAGGACGGAGTATTGAATAATGTTTACAGAGGAAAAAGAGAGAGTTTGAGGGAAGGTATAATGAGAATTGAAAAGAAAAGAAAGCGGCACACAGTTGAGTAAAAAGCTTGATGTAGTACTAAGTTTTATTTGTGATTAGTCGATTAGCTTAGGTTGTTAAGGCCGTCTTTCATTACTCATGAATTTATTGGGCATGTATTTAACATGAGCCATATATATAATTAGCCCAACATGACTAATGTGTTCACATAGTGTTCGTTTATTTGTTTCTACGGGTCTAAATTATTTTTTGTGCATTATTTAAATATTGAGAAAGTCTTATATAAAACTCTTTTACATGTAAAACCAATATATAAAAAGTCTCACAAGTAGTTACTTTATAAATGCTTATGTCAATTAATCACCACTTTTAATTACATTAAATATTTTGTAAAACTGTTATATACAAGAAATTTCCTTGACTATTTAACAATTTGACCACATCGTTTTAGACGGGCACAAACCAAATGTTTCATTATACCATTTCACTAATTAACAATATGTACTAAATACAAAATGTGTCAAAATTTTCATTTTAAACATGAAAACTGGATCAAAATTTTCGTTTTAAATGGCTTGCTAAATAAAAAAGGGGTTTTATGATTTGTAAGGGTATGAGACTACTTAAACCCATGCAACTGTACTGATCTTATGTTGATTTTCATCCGAATATTTTTTTTTGATCTCATATAGTCGGGTTTTTTTAAGTTGCCCGAGTAACAAGACAAAGTAGAAGCTAAAATTTAGCTACCAATATCATACTATAAGAATATTACTCGGTAAAAAGGCCCTAATGTATCAATTGCGCTAATATTTTTTTATAACTCAACTTAACTAATCATTAAACTTAATCTTGAACATTTTCTTATAATAAGAAAATTTAATACAACAGACCCGTGCAAATTTGCACGGGTTTAAGACTAGTTATACTCGCATTTAAATACCTTCTCTTTTTTTTTTTGTTATAACTTGTATTTAAGCTTATTAATCAACGAGATTTGACATTTCACCAAGTTTACTTAAATATGACATTTATTTAAACCAGCACAATAAAAATGGAATGATAAAGAATTTTTCTGAAATTAACTTATAAGATATGTCTGACCTTTTTTTAACTTTTAGGATCTCAACTGAACCTAATTTATAAAAATTAGATCTGAACTGAACAAAACTTTTAGAATCTGAATTTTTTAAAATTAAACTTATAAAATCTTAAGTGAACTTAAAAGGGTGACTTTAAGTATAAGAACGAGTCAAATTACACTTAGGGCTTATCTGAAATGCATGAAATAGTTTAGATATAAATTTTAAGTGAGAGATAATTATAATGAGTGTTAATTTCTTGGGTAATGAGTTCCTTGATGATGGTTTTACATTTAAGGTAATCTTTTACCTCATTAATCATTACCTATGGGAGTGGGTGGGTAATGTATTACCCTCAAAGGGTAATATATTTCCGGGGGAATTGTTACTCTCATGCCGAACATAGAAAAATACCTTAAATGACACTCCCTTATTCATCCATTCCTTTTACCCTCAATCGAAGCAAGCTCTTATTATTAACGTTAATTGTTATTAACCTACAGGTGGTCACGTGATCTTAATTGGATTACGGCTGACGCCGAGAAAGTAAATGAAGATCAAACAAACTGGGGTTGCACATTGTTTAAGCCAAGCTTTATCATAGACGAGGGTAGTAGTGTTGGTCCAAAGAAAGCTAGGCTTATGCACGTTCAACTTGGTCACTACGCTAGCTTATGGGGAACTGATGCTCCTTTCGACTCGTGCCTATACGCAGGATCGAAGGACACTGATCCCGACTCTCGTGACTTAGTCACGGTTATAGACTGGGCATACATTAACAAACTCCCTAAGAGTGTAGCCTTCAAAGGTGACAATGGTAAGTACCTTGGTCCATTCATTGATAAAGGAATCACATTTCTGCAGTTTGCATATGATGACCCGAATGACCCGAAAGTGGCCCATGAAGCAATAACTTCTTCTGATGGTATAATTGTTATCAAGTCCAAGTATACCGGCAAGTTTTGGAGACTTAGTGAAGACCACGATTGGATAGTGACCGATATTATTGAGCTGCCGGGTAACAATGCAAGGGCCATGTTTAGGGCTAATGTGATTGATATTGGAGTAGTGGCTTTGTTAAATATGTCCAAGACTTGGTATTGTAAAAGATACACTGCTGCGGGTGTTAGGAAAAATCTTTTAAGGGCTGCTACCCAATCTGTTGATGCATGGTCTTTGTTGGAGGTCAAGGACTTGGATAATAAGTGAAGTCAAATAATATGCACCTCCCGTCACAATCCTACCATCCTTGTATTACTTCTTTTAGTATTATCATTTCAGTTTTAGTACTTTACTAGAGGTCTAATAAACTCTCATATGGTGAAAATGTCGGTACCATAGGACAACATTCAGTGGTGAAGCCAGAATTGCAAATCAACGGGGACCAAAAGGGACCAAAGGATAGTAGTATAAGGTATTGTCGAAAAAATTCGAAATAAATTTCCAAATGCCAACGTGATGGGGGTGTGAACGCCTATGCTAGCTCCCCCTTGCTCCATCACTGACTACATCATGTCAGTCGTCTATTCTTAAGTTTTAGTTTCTTAACGTGTGTGTGACGCAGTAAGTGTTGTATTTAACCTTTTTTATTTGATGAATAAAATGGCGGGATGTTGTTGAACACTTGAACTTTTGATTGAGAGCCATTTTTCGATTAAATTTTCACTCAATATTTTCAAAGTTTTTACATATCTTGATTTTAAGTTGTGAACCGTTGTGCCATGGTTGATGCTGGGGATGTTTACTCAGTGGTTCGGATCAAAGATCAGACCGGAGCGGACCCCTAACTTAGCGATAGAGTTCTTCTTGGGATTATGCTCGTCCTGTCCGTTATGAATAAACGGCTACTACGGGTAATATATTTTTGGAAATTTATAAAGGCCTTATCTGCTTACCCGTCACGAGTCCTTCCAAACCCGTTACCCTGCTAGTCATTGTGCCGATAAATCAATGATGAACCCTGTCCATACTCGTAGTTTATCTCTTCTAGTTTGGGGAAAGGGACTGAAGATGACCAAGAGTTGAAAAATACGGAATTTATTTAGATTGCATGTGGCATGAACTCGGAAATTTCGCTCGAGGTTATACTACCCAATACGAAGATTTTCAGCAGACTTACCCGACTACTTCCCCGACTGATGAGGATGAGGAAATAGGTGAGAGAGTTTAGGATATTCTGGGGAAGATAATGCTACATCACATTCTTTTTCCAGTAAAACTTTCAGCAAACAGAAATGTAATGGAAATCTCATTGGAGTCCTTAACGCTAACCAGTAAAAGCTTGGGTCCTTACACTAAAAAAAATCAAAATTTGGGTCCTTATTGTAGTGTTAACTCGAACTATTCCTATGAAATAATCTTATCTTAACCATCACACTAAAATGAAAATATAAACTTTGGACATTAGACCATCTCCAATGGTAACTAGCAGTTGCTACTAACTTACCTTCGATACATCATTTTTTTAAGCTACTACTATTTTAAGCTAGAAATCCCTCCAATGGTTTATGTAATTTATTACTCCCTGTGTCTCAGTCAATAGTTTACACTTGCTTTATTTTTCCCTCACAGAATAAACCAAGTGTAAATAATTCAATAGGACGGAGGAAGTAGTAACTTAAGTTGACTCACTTACGAGACTCCTCAATTTTTCTATTAGCTATGTTCCTCATGTGGGTCTATTTAAGCAAGTAGCTCCATGGAGCTACTAGCTCAAAAATTTTGTGAGTCCATTTGAGCAAAGCTAATCTACTTGGACAATTCCAATGGTTTAGCTAATATTCCCTCATATTTATAATAACATTCCCCCTTTTCATTTTCATCTATTGACAATACTTTCCCCTTTCCTTTTTTGGTAAACTTTTATACTTATTTTAATCACATCACCCCACAACAATACCCCACAATACCCATATTTTATCTTATTTTAATCATCTTGCCCCACAACAATAATTATTTTAATCACTTCACCTCACAATATATTCTTTCTCTCCAATCACCTCACCTCACCACAATAATTTATCTTATTTAATTACCCATCCTTAATGTTTAGTCCATTCTTGAATGGAGAAAGTTATTCTGAATTGAAAGAGTAGCTTGCAATTTTACAAAATTGCAAACAAGTCTCTAAGCTAAACCATTGGAAATGCTATTATCAACCTTTGGGATATTCGAGATTCTCGTTTTCCTAATCATGTGTTAACAACCCCTCCTCACTTGAGTATCAGATGCATAAATTCAACAATAATAATTTTAAGAAATATCATAATAAATTAATAATTACACCTTTTTATAAACCATTTTTCTAAAATTACCCCATTTTGAAAAAAAATTAATAATTTACTCTCATTAAATGTTATCAGGTCAAAAATGCACCTAAATAGACTTTAGCGTGAAAATTTGTGTGTTATGAACGATATGCCCTTGTTTATGGTATTAATTTGTATGTTTTAAACCCTAAATTCTTGGTTTAATTACAAGCCATAGTTTAATCGTTTAATTTGACAAATTTAATTGTTCATTGCGCTAATTGATGTGGTAATTCAAGTATTTGGGTTTCTAACCCTAATATTTTTGTTTTGTAAGTTTAATTTATGGGTTTGAAATCCAAATTTGTTTGTTTAATACCCCCAATTTCTGGGGTTGGCAACCATAATTTCTGGGTTTGAATCCTCCACCCTATAATAAGTGCAAATTACGATTGAAATAAAGTTAAGATAGATTAAGATAAACATAACTTAATTAGGGGAAATTGGGGAATTATAAGGATGAATTATAGAATTGAGGTGAAGAATATAGGAGAGAGAAGAGAATAATGGTTTATAAAATAGAGGAAGGGCATTTTGGTCATAAAAATAGACTTCTAATCAGAAAATTCAAATCTTGACGGAAATTGTAATGGAATGATACATTTGGGTGCAATTTTTTACCTGAGAACATTTTTTGGGAGTAAAGTATTAAAAAAATTCAAAAGGGAGTAATTTTAGAAAAAGGATTTATTATAAAAGGGTCTAATTACTAATTTTCTCTAAAAAAACATGAATAAGTAACAAAGACTGAGTGGCGTTTGGTTCAGAGAAGGAGGAGAATAAGGGAATCGAAAAGGTAAACATAACAATGGCAAAGGATATGAATTCCCTTAGATTTACCGTTTGGTTTGAAAATATTAGTGAATGAAAAAATAAAAAAACCACCAAATAGAACCACTACTATACCACTACAAAAGAAAGATTCATAGCGACGGATGATTCCGTCGCAAATTCGCTTAATTCCGTCGCTAAAAGGCATGTGCGAGGGATTTTCCGTCACAAACACTTCGTCGCAAGAGGTACATTCTGCGACGGAAATTCCGTCGCAAATTTTTGCTACGGAATTTCCGTAGCAAACCATATTTTTTTAAAAAAAAAAAAATTCATTACATATTATCATTTCGCGCGTTTATTCATCTCGCGCGTTTTTTTTACCGCATCTTTTCCGCGTCAATTCATAAGTCACATATTCAATGTAAGAGGTGAGGAATCTTATATAAATATAGGAAATCTGCTGTTTATTTCTGATGTAGGATAGGTTTGCGACGGAATTTCCGTCGCAAATACATTAATCCGTCGCAAATATCTTTTCCCGCGCTAGCAAAAAATTGAGGGCTAAAAATTTTCATCTGCGACGGAAATTCCGTCGCAAAATCCTCAAAATCCGTCGCAAAAACCATCTTGCGACGTAATTCAATCCGTCGCCAAAACTCCGTCGTAAAAATCGAAAAATTCCGTCGCAAAATCCCTTTTTTCTTGTAGTGTACCCACTACCAATAATAAACTTACACCACCAACCGCCACATGCACTACCCTCGTCGGTGACCAGATAAAACCTTGCGCCAGGAGGACGGCCACGCCGCCGCCGGCTCAGCCTTTAGGCCAACGAGTCCTTTTTTTTAAAATTTTCCCCACCCTTTGAAACCCCTTAAGCACCACCAAAACCACCCCTTAATTAACCCACGAAACTTAACTAAAACATCCTTCCCCCATCCCTCAAAACACCAGATATGTTGTTTTAAGGGGTGGAGGAAGGGATTTTCGAGTTTTGGAGTTTATATATATAGGGGTGGTTTTGGTGGTGGTTAAGGGAAAGGTATTAGGATTTCAAAGGGTCGGGGAAGATGAAAGGTCCACGACGTGAGGTGGGTTTCGGTGACACAACAATTTCGGCGACGATGGCGTGTCTGGCAAGGGCGGTGAAGCTAAGGTGACACCGGTTATGGTGGTGGTTGGAGTTAGTGGAGGCAACGTTGTTAGTGGTGCTTAATAATATTGTCTAGTGTGGTTGTTTAGTGAGGTAGGGAATGAGAATTTCATACCTTGGGGGTGGGGGGAAATGAGATAGAGTGATCGAGGGATATGGGAGGAAATTAAGAGGGGAAAAAGAATGGAAAAAAGAGTAAAACAAACAACAAAAAAGGAAATTGGGGGTAGACCTGGCAAACGGGTCAACCGGGTCGGGTTCGGGCCGGGCCAGTTCGGGTCGGGTCATTTCGGGTCTTTCGTTGCTTTCGGGTTAATTCGGGTCAGGTCGGGTCATTTCGGGTTTCGGGTTTGTTTCGGGTTAGTTGTCGGGTCCGTTTCGGGTCAACCGGGTCGGGTTATTTCGGGTCGGGTCATTTTCGGGTCAAAGAATAAGAGACAAAAGGCGATTTTAAGTCTTTTCGGTTCAATTAAAGTTATGTTTTATCGGGTCATTTTCGGGTTGAGTTGTTTTGGATCGGGTTATTTTCGGGTCGGGTCAGTTACGGGTCAAGAAAAATCGGGTCATGTTCGGGTCGGGTCGGGTCTAATCGGGTTTCGGGTCACATTCGGGTGTTGTAGTTCGGGTCAATTTCGGGTCACGGGTCGGGTCATTCGGGTCGGGTCAATCGGGTCGGGTTGCTTTTGCCAGGTATAATTGGGGGATATGATTTCCTTTCCTTGTACCCCTTAACTAAACACCCCCGTAATAGTAACAACATGGGTTAGGAAAAGTAATATTAGTAACATCAAGAGTATTAAAAGTAATATGAGTGATAACGAGAGTAAGGAATGTGTTTTATAAGTTTTGTTTCATTCATGATTTTATGAAACAGTTTACTATTCATTTTATATCGTACAATTTTATTTTAAAAGATAGGATAGGTAAGACAGCGGAGATGGACACCCAAACTAGTTACTTATACGCTAAACTTTCCCAAAACCTAATATTTATTAGGTCTACAAACGTGACATTATACTTACACTTGGCAAAACCAACCCGATCTGATTGACCCGACATGAAAAGGCGGAGCCGAGACCCGATATTGACCCTAACTATAACCCTCAAATGTGACCCGACCTGACCCGAACATGACCTAAACTGTGTTGACCCGAAACCTGACCCGACGACCCGAAATGACCCGACTTGAAACCACTAACTTGAAAATGACTCGGAAAAATATAAACCTAATTGAACAAAAAAGACTTGCAATGAGTAGATGTACTTTTTTTTTCTTAATCACTAACCTGAAAATAACTCGGCCCATTGACCCGAAATTGATCTGATATACTTACCCGAAAACACCCAAAATCCGACCCAACCCAAACTAACCCGATAATATAATAGACCTAACCCAAAACAACCCGACCTGAACCCAATCTAATTAACCCGTTTACTACTTTAATTATACCTTCCCTAAAAATAACCGTCATTGCGAAAATGAAAGCACCGAGAGGTTAAATTAATGTGATTTACTCCTCGTCTTGCCTCGTGTTTTACACGCGTCGGACTCTCAGTCAATATATAATTCAGACTGATGTTTTCTTAGTGTCGAATTATCCACTTGATTTTTACCGTGGAAGAAGAATCAGCTGATCAAGTTACATTCGAGTTTCGCCATTGTATTCTGGTTTGTTTCACTTTACCTTTCATCATTATTTTTTTACTTTAGTTGCTCATTCTCATTTTTTTATTATTTTTATACTCCATTCACTTCCTAAGATGTTTCATGGTTATTAAAATTGTAAATTAACAAAAATGTATCACTTTTCTCTTATTAGTACTCCATGTTCCGGTTATTTATTTACTTTACTTTTGACACAAAGATCGAGACACAAAGATCGAGAAGAGTACAGGGAACCATTTGTTGTTGTAGTCCTTTATCGATGAGAAAGGGGTGATATTGTCATTGACTCATTGGATAATTAAATTAAGTAATTACCAATAAATAAAAGCCGTCAAAACGAAATAGGTAATGATATTGCTAATAACAAATGACCGGAATAAAATGAGGAGACATATGTCATACCCAAATTCTCTTAGGCCCTGTTCTTTTGGACTGAATTTTGCTGAACTTTTCTGAACTGAACTTATAGGAGCTGAGCTGAACTGAACTTATAGGAGCTGAACTGAACTGAACTTATAAGAGCTGAACTGAACTTATAGGAGCTGAACTGAACTGAACTTATAGGAGCTGAACTTTTCTGAACTTAATTTTACTTAATTGAATAGAATTAATAAAATCTAAAATTTACTAAACTGAACTTTATTACATAAGGTAAGATAATAACATAATTCCGATTTATATACATTGGTTTGTTCAAATACATTGGTTTGTTCAAATAGATTACTACGTTTACAGAATCTTTATCTGTATCTTTATCTTTTGGAAAGGGCTGTCATAAAAAAAATATACTCTAAAACATAAGGTAAGATAATAACATAATTCCGATTTATGTACATTGATTTGTTCAAATAGATTACTACGTTTACATTACGATAAAAAAATAAATCACATATTACATAGTTTTCTAACCATCTATTTCCTTATCATTATCTTCCTCATCACTTTCTTCTTCATCTTCACTATTACTCGTAACAACGAATCCATTGCCTCGCCAAATATTTTTTACTATTTTGTTTCGTACCTTGAACACGGCTTTTTTCCGCTTATCATCAAACATGCCCAAATCTACTGTTCCTTGAATATTCACGTCATGTTGTATAATAGGTATTCCAAGAGTATGCATCCTTATAAAATTATGGAGTGTAAATGTATAAAACAATAATAGACATTTGATACTTTTGTGACATTCAGGGCATATTTTTTAACACCCACCTTTTTTTCAATTGACCAAATGTCATTCCAATAATTAATGTCAAATGTTTTTATATCGGTTTTCATAAATAATATATTCCGTATAACTTTTCTAAACTTAATTTGTAAGAATTGAATTTTTCTGAACTGAACTTATAAGAGCTGAACTGAACTGAACTGAACTTATAGGAGCTGAACTGAACTGAACTTATAGGAGCTGAGCTGAACTGAACTTATAGGAGCTGAACTGAACTGAACTTATAGGAGCTGGACTGAACGTAACTTATAGGAGTTGAATTGAACTTAAAGGGGATGAGTTTAAGTCCAAAAGAACAGGGTCTTATACTCCCTCCGTCCCGGTCATTTGTTTACCTTTACTTTTGGCACAATTATTAAGAAAATGGTAGGGGATCATTTGTGGTGGTATTTGGTGGATGACATGTGGACAATAGTCTCAATGGGTGAACAAATTACACATAGATTAGCTTACTAATATAGAAAGGTAAACAAATGAATGAGACGCCCTAAAATGGAAATGCATGGTAAACAAATAACAGGGACGGAGGGAGTACGTCTTAAGCTTAAGACAAGCTTAAGACGGGTCAAATACTCTCTAAATAACACTTGTTTGCTAGGAAATACCAAAAAGTTTAATCTTCATCACCTGGTAGTATTTGGTCCGTCTTAAGCAAAACTTACTGGTCCTCAATCATATGGGGTTCTTATGATTCGTCACCCTACATACATAGGAGGCTTTTCCAATTTTTGGAACAACTTATTGGTCAAGCTTTTAGCCATCTACGAAGTTTTTCCAATTCTTCCCATATCATCGGCGGAGAGTCATCGTCAAGAACACATGAGATGCACACATCGGCTACACAATTTCTACCAGTCGATATCACTCAACATTTATGGCTTGAGTTTATCTCCTTTGAAGGCTCTAGCCAAGATCCTCCTTTGTTAAGAGGGTGAAGTACTTATACCATCAAATTTTGGTACTCCAAACTAATACCTCATATTTGACATCCTTATCGATCAAACAACCAAATCACTTAGTTGCAAAATTAACACTAATTCAAAGCATCAGACCTCTGTGTTTTCTCATTCTACACCGTGTCCAGAAATCATCTTAACCAAAAAGCTAGCTTAAGCTAATGGTTATTGGAGTCCCAAGATCGGTTTTAAATTCTAAGACGCTTAATAAGCTAATGGTTAGAATTCCAAGATCAATTTTATACTCTAACACACCCCTTACACGAAATGCCTTTTGGGATTGAAGTGTGGATGTAACGGCAGGCCTCCCCAAACCCGCTGCTGATATTCCACTTTAGAAAGTGGGGTGGTGAGATTTGAACCCGTGATCTCTTAGTTAATGTTAAGAAACTATCTCAACCAAAAGCTAGCTTAAACCAAAAGCTAGCTTAATTAAACTGGTGGTTTAAGTCCCAAGATCAGGCTGGACGATGGGTTTGATTTGCACTCATTCAATGCTGTAAAGATGCACATAAGCTTCAAGTAAAATTTCCTATTTGGTGATTAATTTTAATGTCTGAGCTAAATTAAAGCACCTAAGTGTTATATCTATTGGAAATATTACCTAAGTCAAGACGAGTTTCCATCTTGCTAGACTTTCCTAGATACTACACTTCCTAATTATGTTTCTTGTATTATTTAGGAATACTATTACTATTATAATGTAGTATTTCCTTAACTAGATTAAGAAAACTAGAACTCTTGTATTAGTAGAAGTAGGCATCTTGTATCTCATTATTATTATGCAATTTCTCAATAAAACCTATCTTTTCAATATGGTATAAGAGCCTTGTGCTCTTGATAGAGGGTAACACCTCGAAGTATATCCTTTGTCCGGAAGTTCAACCACCCATCCAAAGCCTGAATTTGTTCGGCTTTTATCCAAAACCCGACTTTGTTCGGCCTACACCCAAAACCCGACTTTGTTCGGCTTCTATCCAAACCCAATAAAAACCCGGCTTTGTTCGGCTTATATCCACAACCTTTTTCCGCTGCCACTACCGTGGGAATTGCATCAAACCAAGTACTATGTTTATGGCCACCACCCTTTTCGGCCACCACATGAGTTTACACAAACTCAGCACTATATATAATTATGGCTACAACTCTTCGAGCCATCAACATAATATGGCCACAACCTATTAGGCCACCCACCAAAATATATTGGCGAGTTCAGCACGCAAATCTACCATCATTAACAACGACGCTACCAAGCGCATCATCATTCTAATTACCACCTCGGCGTCACTCATCTTGTCCAAGACTGCACTTGCTCTTCGATCGTCCGTGTATTGGAAATATTATCTAAGTCAAGACGAGTTTCCATCTTGCTAGCCATTCCTAGATACTACACTTTCTAATTATGTTTCTTATATTGTTTAGGAACCTTAACTAGATTAGGAAAACTAGAACTCTTGTATTAGTATAAATAGGCATTTTGTATCTCATTATTATTATTCAATTTCTCAATTAAACCTATCTTTTCAATAATATCATGCCGGAAGGATATCCGTGTCAACTAGTGATATGTAGATAGTAGATAGTTGTTGCTTCAAATTTTTTCTGTACATGTAGGATCGGTTTTTATGCGTCACATTAGTTGAATATGTAGTGAGCTTTTGAGTTTTTCGGCTCTATGAAATTGTTAAAAGTTTAGTTCGTCGTATAACCATTTTTTTTCGTTCGCTTTAGTGAAACCAGAGAATGAATTCTCTTTACATATATTAATTTCCATCATTGCTTTTGAGATTGAAGTGTAATAACAGTATCTCATTTGTTACTATCTGTTCATTTTTTTGTGTTCAGTTTAATAATGAATCGCAATGTACGCACGAAAAATGCAACTGCTGCACAAGGTCTTGCCAATAAATTGCCTGATGATGTGATTCTCGTATTTTTGAAATGCTTGCCCCTTCACGATGCTGCAAAATTGTGTCTCGTCTCAAGAAGTTGGCTATGTGCTTTCAAAGAACTTGATGAATTGAGGTTTGATGCAAATTTTTTTGCGAAGGTGCTAAATAGCAAACCAACAGCGGAGAAGTTTTTAAACATTCTGAGTATAATCCTGCTGTCTCATGTTGGCAACATAAGTGTTTTTTACCTTTGCATTCCGGAACTTAACTCTTCTAGCGCACCGGATATTGGACCATGTTTTTCTTTTCTCTCAAGGAACGGTGTCACGGATATCACCATAAAGAATGTGCAAAACGCACCTCTTAAGTTGTCCTACCACATTTTCTCCTGTCTGAGTCTCGAAAGGCTCGCACTCGACAACTGCATAATCAATTTGCTACCATGCTTTAACCTCTTCATAAATCTTAAGACACTCGAGTTTGAAAATGTCACTTTTATGGGAAACTCCCTCACCGACTTCATTGCTAGTTGTCCAGTTCTTGAGAGCCTGACATTAACGAGATGCAAAGGTTTCGAATATATGGATATTATCGCACCAAATCTCAAGTACTTAACAGTGTTGGGAAAATTTGAGTCTTTTTTTTTCAGGTCTGCTGAAAATCTCATTCGGTTTTCAATCACACTAGACGAAATGCTCCCGAATTACCAAAGTGCTAGAGCATGTGAGCTCATTGCTTACCTTGCCCATCCATGTAGAATGGAAACCCTTTCATTCGGCGGGCATTTTTGCAAGGTAAGATAGTCGTGCCATGATGTTATACAATGGTCATCCTGATGAGTTTTATGGTAGTCTGACAATTTTCTTGTCTCCACAATCAAGTTTTTGACTGCAGGTAGAATTGGACAAATGTTTCCGACAAACTATCGTTGCTTAAAATCTCTTCAGCTATCAAACATTGAAACTCATGATTTTGACGAGTTCCTTTGGGTTATTGGGATGATTAAAAGTTGTCTAGTCATTGAAGATCTAAAAATCTCCGTGAGTATCTCTACCGCGTTGAGGAATCCATAGAATTTAATTTCTTATTTCCATCTATTTTCATATACTCTCAATTGAACATTCAATGCGTTCGTTTACAGTTTTCAAGCAATGACTGTGTTGCGCATCAGATTGCCTTTTATCCTCAATATGAACTGCGTTGTCTCGGCATAGTCCACTTAACTTCAGTTTTGGGAGCTATCATGGAGATAAAGCTGATTGAGTTCTTGCTGCGCTGCTCTCCAGCTCTCGAGATAATGACCGTGAAAAAAGATGCAAGAATTACAAACTTCTTAGAAACAAGGCTGACACGAAAGTTGATATACTTTTCTAGAGCGTCGCCAAAGGCTAAAATAGATTTTATGGATCCTTAATATTAGTAGCTTCCTTGTAGAAAAATGTGTCCTGTATTTTTGCTTCGGACATCTTTTTTTTTTTACCTGCATCAGTTTGGTTGTAGACTTCTAGGTCTTCTGTCATTCAGAAACGGCCTTTTTTGTGTTGCTAACACAACGTTCAGGATGCGTGCTCATGTTATAATCAGTTTGGTTGTAGTGATGGAATATTACTTCCATAACGAGGTGTTAATTTATACTCCGTAGTATTGTATTTTGGCATGATGTTATGTTTTACTCTTCATGGTGGTTAAGCCCTGCCTATGCGATATCAGAATTAGAAGCGAGAGAAGTGGCGGTTAGTCCATGTTTGGGCTGGCGTTTCTCCATGAAGAAGACTTTGGATTGGCGTTTCTCTGTGAAAAAGATTGTGTTTGGTCATGAGTCTTATGACGTAGAACTGTAGACGTATAATTTATTTTTTATTTTTTTTTGGTAAAAGGGGTGCATTATATAAAACAAACAAGGTAGCAATACATAAGTTCAAAGACGGGGGGGAGGGTAAGGGGAGAGCTCGGCACAAGCCGCGGAGTCTAAAATACAAGCAGTGGCGTCCAAATTACAATGGTGACGAGTAAAAGGAGGCGAGTCCGTCCAGAAGAATTTCCTTTGGTTCAGGCCTTGATCTTTTCTTGAGAAAGACGCAAGCGCGTCGGCAACGATGTTGATACACCTAGGTTCAAATACGATTGTCAAAGACGGTAAGCCCCTTGATAGTTCCCTGCACTCCAAAATGAGGTTAGTCGATGACCAATGGCACTGTGAAGATGGCGATCATTAGTACTGTAATTGAGTTAACAGACTCGAGGCAGTCAGAGCTAACAACAAAGCTTCCACCATGATCCAAGGCGTAGCAGATACCATATTTTTATGACTTTATCTATTTATACTCAAATTTATTGAATTCATAGTTCATAATTAGAGTTTGTCCATGGGCCGCCCAGCTAGGCTTGCTAAAAAAATATTTTCCTATTTTTATCTATAATAACATAAAAAAATGTATATAACAATAAGCTATAAAAATTTTGACGTAAAAGCCTATTTTACTCTTTGTAATAATACGTAAGTTGTTTTTAGGTTAAAACTCGAGTAGTTTGGTACAATTTTGAGCCTGGGGTTAGGCCCGCCTATTTTGATGCACGATATGGGAATTCAAACAAGGCCCGCTATAATGGAGACATGCATATCGCGTTTTAATTTAGTTGACTAAATTAGGAGGAAGAAGGAAACCCTTTATTTTCACAATAAAATACTTGAGAGTAATTGAATTAGAGACACTCGATGATCAATTGGTTTGTTGAGAGTGGATATTTGTTGACCCGAGACCTTTAATTATCTTAAATCCTCCATCTTTATGACGGTACTTATTTATTATGCTCTTTACTTTTTACACATTAATTACATCGGTTTGTGATCGAACCTTATTATACTATTGTTTTAGTTAAAGGTCTCAAATGTTATAAATATAATCTTTGAGAATAGGGAGCATACGATTTCAGCTCACTACAGGTCTTTAACCTTAAAATCCCGGATTGGGTAGTTCAGATTTACGGATTGGATCATTAGTTCAAATATTCAGATTGGATCATGTTTTAACAGATCTAGTTATCATAAATCTACTTCTTTCATTTGTCGAGAGAAAAGGCCTAAAAAATAGAACAATAATGAGCATCCCTACCAGGCTACCACCATCAATTGCTAAATTGATCATCACACATACTATACTCATCAGTCATCCCACTAGCTTTCAACATGCGCCAATCAACTTACGTTAAACTATTAAAGTTCTTGAATTTGTGTTATTATAAATCTACATACCCTTCAATAGATCATTCTACACTTCTATCCTATCATCTAGGACTGAGCAAAAAATCCGATTATCCGAACCGATCCGATATCTGATTCGAATCCGATCCGAAAAGTTGGATATCCGATCCGAAAATAGGTTTCGGATCGGGTATCCAATCCGAAATATTCGGATATCGGATCGGATACGGATATCACTTTTCAAAATTTCGGATATCCGTATCCGATCCAAAATTTAGAATTTTTTTTCATTTTCAAGGAATGGGCCTAAGATACTCTTTAATATAAAATGGCCCAAGTTACTCCACCTAAAACAAACCCTAAACAAACCTCTCCACCGTCATATATAACTCTTTTTTAACTCTCCCTTCCTACTTTTTTCTACTTTATCAATTTACCAACATTACACTGAGATTCATTTAAGTCTTGTGTGAACACAACACATGATGGCGACGCCACCACAACACATGATGGCGCAACCACCGCTTCACACTACGCCGAAACCACCACTTGACTCGCCCATCGCCGCTACCGTCAACCATTTATCACCGCTACACAAATTCCCCTAAACTACTAAACGTCTTCACTCTGTCACCACAAGCAGCGCCGACAACGATGCAACAAACACCACCGGAGTCGTCATCAGGCAATGTAGCTATGATCTTTTTGTAATTTCCCCTAATTTTGTATATTAAAATTCAAATCTTAGAGTCCTAATTTTATGTAAGATAAAATTTGATAGGGTTTCTTTCTTATTTGTCTATTGAATGTATTAATTTCAATTTTCTGTGTTTCACCAAATTGATAATGAAGCTAATGAACCAGGTTAAGTTTGATTTTGGGGTATGAAAATGAAATTTTGGATTTTTCGGATCAGTTCTTGGATATCGGATAACCGATCCGATTTTTTCGGATATTAAATTTCGGATATCCGACGCTTTCGGATCAGATCATGGATAATGAAATTTTGTTTTTTCGGATCGGATATCCGATCCGAAAATTGGATTCGGATCGGATATCCGATCCATGCTCTGCCCTACTAGTATCATCTACTATGCTAAATAATATGGAGTACAGTAATTTAAACTACGTCTAATTAAGCTTTAGCGTATTTGTTTCAACTTTGAAAATAACATACTACTTCCTCTATTCAATTCCAAACACAACATTTCTCTTTTACACGTTTGCCAATGCACGAATTGGAACTTAAATATCTCGAGTTTTACATTATAAAAAAATATAAAAATTTGATATTCTTATTGTACATATAAAGGCGAATCAAACAAGATCCCACATGACCATATTTTATCTTACATATTACAAGAAATCGTAAAGATTCTCTTCATTCATGAATAGTGTCAAAAAAAGAAATGTTGTATTTGGACTTGAATGGAGGGAGTATAATATATATGTATGTTAATTTAAATAGCTTAACTATACCTATAAAATTATTTGTCTAATTTTAAAAATATACTGCAAGCTTTATCATTCGATCTGATAAGAACCTAAACCGAAATCGACTGACTTGATACTTGGTGAATGGTGATGAACAACCAAACTTTGATTTGACATAACCCGATAACTCGATTCGAAGGATGACATGGGTAAATTTCACATTTGTGATAACTAGAAGGCTATAACATTAGCAACTTGAAAAAAAGTAGGGTGACCAAAATTAGAGTTTTTATTTGTTTAAGGCTATATCAAGTCGTTTTTTTCCTTTTTTTTTAATCTTTCTTTAAGAAAGCAACAACCACAGAGCTGACGTGTCAGCCTGTGGTTGAAAGTTCATACTTTATAAAAACATTTTTTTGTGGACCCCACATTACAGCCCCACGTTCAATAACCTAATTAATAACTTCAGAATTTCAAAATAACACTTGCAAAACTAACCCTTAATTATTATATGACATATCAGAAATGTTGGTAAATTAATTAACTTGATTAATTTACCTTGATGATGACATAAAATAGTGTATAATAATAAAATTAATAAATATAAAAAAATCCATTGATGAAAAATGTTGTAAACTTTTATAGCCAAAAATAAATGCTTCCATATTAAAATGAATGTATAAAATCAGGATAATTTGTATCTAAAATAAATGAAATTAATATGAATTATTTTCTAAAAAAAACTAATTGAGATAGAAAAGTGAAAATAACGGTCTAAGACATTGCGAAAAATACAGATACATACTCCGTATTATATTGTAAAAAAATTGTAAAAAATAGAAGAGCATAAATAAATATTTATTTACTTACAATTTCTAATTCTACTTCTACTTAAAAAAAGAGGAAGATATAGAGTTGACAAAAATTGAATCAAAACAACGAAAAGAGGTAAATAATGACATCGAAAAAATTGATGAAAAATAGTTTTTCATAAAAAAAAATACATCAATGGATGACCTTTTTAATGAATCACTTACTAAGAATTACTGAGTAAGCATTTAATATACAATAATATCAATCGCAAATGTTGGAATATCGTCTGCAAAAGACAAAAATTATCAAGAAGATGGATCCATGTTTAATTTCTCATTAAATATATTATTGTGATCCTACAATAGGATGAAATATGTATAAAAGGTTTAAAATAAATGGTCATGGTGACTAGCTAAGTGTTGACAGGTAAGGGAGGGAGGGAGGGAGGAAATGATGGTGCGTGGAGGATAGGAGGCTTTGGATTGAAGGAGTTCTTTTGGAAGGGCAGCTGATGAGCAATCTAGGGTTAGTTATGGGTAAAGGCTTTAGTTTTATATCCAAGTATCCAACCCGTTGTATGTATATGATTGGGCATTCTGTCTATACAGACTAATTAACCCAGCCCAATGTTAATTTACCCAGCCCATTATTTAATCAGTAAGTCCCATTTAAGATGAATGAATGTATTCGTCTTAATATTAAAACGGATTAAGTATCATCTCATTTGTGTATATAAGAAAACTGATTACTTGACACGTTTTAAACTTCATACGAATATACCTGTCTTAAATGAAAATTTGTGTTCTTTAATTTATCATAATGAGTGTAAGTTAATATGAACTTATAATTATTGTCCCGGGTTGGATTAACAAATCAAATCAGTCCATATGTCACGTTATATAATTCACAACACGGTTAAGGGTCAGAACGGGTTATGACACTTTTTTAAAAAAAATTAGATCATATTTCGGTCAATGTTAAGAAATCTCGGTAACTCCAATATATAATTAGTGGTGTAAAAATATGACTTGATACAAAATTAAATCATATTTTATACCTTTTTTAATGAATAAAAATGTTTAAACAACATACATATGCAATAATAACGGGTTGAGTAGCCCCGGTCAAGTCAGGTGTTAACCCTAAAATAATGGGTCATTTCACGTTCGGGTAAATTGAGTTCTGAGTCAAGATTAATGGGTCTTTAACCCTAAAATATCGGGCAAGGTCGGGTTTATGAAGATGGGTTAAGTTTTGACAGGTATAACTATAATATATTCATAAATTGGGTCCATATTATGAAATATGAATTTACCTATATTGAAATGTAAAATAGATGTATGTAGACACGACATATTTCAGTCAAAAGTTGTCTTTTTGACCCGTTTTAAGATTTACGAGAATATTCCATCTTAAATTAGAGTTATTGTTTCTTTATAATTAGTTACTACGATCGTTTGGTATTACTATTATATTGTATTGTATACAAAGATATATCTAAGATATTTTAAATTTAAAATTAATTAGTATTAAGTCTTTGTTAAGATGGATGTATCCGTCTTAACATTAAAATTGGTCAAATATGATCCCACTTGTGCATATAAGACAAATATGTTGCTTTTCTATATACATTCTGCTTTTATTTTATTCTAACTACTTGACCCGTCTTAAACTTTAGATTGATAGTGTCATCTTAAAAGATTTTTTTATTATTAATTAGTTAGTACTTACTCCCTCAAATTATAGAAATTGCAACATATACTTTTTTACAAGTGTTATGTACTTAGTCCGTTTCAAGCTTAAGTTTACGAGAGATAGTGTCATCTTAAGCTTAAGACGAGCTTGAGAGAGACTTACTGATATGTGCAATCCATGCACATGTAGGTATATAATTATTATTGTCTCATATAATGGATTATACGGTTTGAGTCAGGAGTTTGGTAAATTCAGTAAGTCATATAAGTTGCGGGTCGGTTATGATAAGCATACGGTTCAAAATGAGTTTATGACGCCATGTTTTTTTTTTAAGAAAAACTATATTAAATAAATATTGATATTTTAATCATATTTTAACGAGTACTCGAACTATCAGACATAATAATTAAAATTCTCGACGAATATTCGCCAAACGTTTGGAATTTACGCATGTAATTTATAATTCAAATTTAAAATCTTAAATATAACTTTATGCAAAACTAAATCGTATTCATACAACTTTTATAATAATAATGTTTGAGTTACATACCCGTGCAATTTGCACGGGTTTAAAGCTAGTATAGTTAGAAAACTCATAACATCGAGTCGGTTTGGATTGGATGATTGTCACTTTATCACATATTTTCTTATGTTTTTAAAATTTGGACGAAGTAATTTATAATTAAGTTATTTTACTTATTTTTAATTTAAACATCGAAATAATTGCGTTATATAGGAAAAGCACGCACTTTAAACTCAACATTGATCAAATAAGAAATTATCCGGGAGAGATCAGTAAGAGATGGTCTCCCACAAGTTTTTGTAAAAAAAAAAAAAAAAAATATTGTCACATTATTTGTTGCATGCATGCACTAGTAAGCAAATCAACTAATGTGAGACATAAACATCATACTGAATAACACTAGCTCCACTTTTATCCAACCCTGAAATTGTTTTAGCTTGACAATAACCTGAAGCAAACCTAAATTTTCCTGTCCCACCAACAATGGCCATTTCCCTTATTTTTAGGAACACTTCATTTCTTCCCAACACACTTAAGGCACTTCCCTTATACTCTCCATCAGTGAACACAAAGTTCATAACCATCAATAACCCGGCGGTCGTTTGATCCGCAAACCCGTACATTCCTTGCGCGTACCCTACGACGTGGGAGCTATTATCCGGTCCAATGGATAATGGGTCGTCTATCATGACAAGGGCCCCAAATGTATTGGGGTCCTTGTCTGTTGTCGTGGCCTGGGCGATCCTGACTGCAGTTCGCCTAGGCCCGACAACATAGTCATGGAAGAAGAAATTGAGGTGAGTTAGGGTGGTTTTGGATTTTATTCCCATTTCTTCTTTTGAAATGCTTCTTGAGAAGGCACCATTTGTTAAGCATATGGGATTGAAACTTAAGAGAAGTAGAGAGAAGAGGGGAAAGAGGAAAATTTGGATGCACATTGACATGATGGTTTTAAGTGTATGGTATCAAGAGTTAAAGACATATATAGGCATATAGTTTTGACTTTTGAGTGGATGTTGAGACACTATCATAATCTATGATAAAGTGATGGGGCGGAGGTAGGATCTGAATTTGTGAGGTGAAATTTTAAAGGGGCCGAAGGACTAATTATATAAAGTACACTTAAAAAAAATTCGAAAAATTTAACTAAAATGTTCGAAATCAATCAACAACGAGGCGAGCGCCCCTGCTAGCCCCCTAGATCCACCACTGACAAAGTATAATGTATATTCTACGGTCTAGACTCTAGATCATTTGTTTACCTACTTTTGACATAAAAATAAAGAAGAGATGATATATTTGTAATTTTTTGGATGACAAATTGATCACATAATAGATGCAAAAAATCAAATTATCCACTAAAAGCATTTCTAATATAACAAGGTAAGTAAATGAATAAGACATAACAAAATAAATCGGTAAATAATTAATAGTAGGAAGTATCTTACTATTTGTATATCAATAAAGTGCAATACTCTGTAAATATCTTACTATTTGTTTATGGTACACCTAACGCCACTTCTAAAAGATGTGTCTCACTTTATTCAATTTTTTAAAATTAGTTATTTTAATAATATATTCACATATACTAAGTGACACGGTTGATTTCCAAATGACAGCGTAATATACCGATATCAGGGGCGTCTTAAAGTAAATAGAGACTCTGTACACCAAAAAAACTACGCCCCAAATATGAATGTAGAAGTGTATTATACATTGAGGTTTGTATTCAATTTCACCAATAAAGCTTATAAATTCGGTGGCCAAAATCGAAGGCCTAGTTCCGCCGCTCGTTGTTTCCCATGGCCTTAGACGGCTGCTCTGACTGATGTATGATATGGTTTTCCAATTTGTGTTCCAATAATTCTTTTTACAATTAGCCCAACTTCATAGTAGTTTTTTTGCCTATATGTTTATTTTATTTTTGGTGACTAGGTCATCTATGTTTATGAACATGTAAGTTTTTTTTTTGGAAAGGAAAAGTGCATTAATAATAAAGAGTATGTTTATTTTATTTACAAGTACATCAAGGAGGGGGTCGGGGTTAACTGGTTAAGTATCGTACAAGCCGATAAAAGATCTAAATTACAATAATCAATTACAAATAGGGGAGCAAAGTCCCATAGAAAATAACCACTAGTACTAGTATCTTGGATGGCAAAGCTAGCAATTTTATCCGCGACTTGGTTTGCCGATCTCTTCTTATACATGATCTTCAAATGAGGCAAGGCTTTTAATTTAGATGTTTTATCGGCTTGTACGTTATGTGTAACCTTTTTTTATTAGATGCATCATAAGCATTGTTTCAAAACTCATGAAAATTTTGGCATAGTGTATACATTATTTCCTTGTAGGATATATCTGAAGTGTATATACATAATGCAGTGTGTATTACGTAGTACATACATAATTGTAAGCAGGGGCGGAGTCAGGATTTAAAATATGGGGTAGTAGATTTTTTTTTTAATGTATTTCCTACTAAAAAAAGCGAAAACATAAAAACATATACGGACTAAGTATCTCGTAAGAAATGACTTATTTGTAATTATTCATAACAATCATATTTTTTAGCACGAGAATAAGGACAAAATATTTCTGCAGTTGTTGCTTTGTGTTGGTGATAATTGCGGCTCCGTGTGTCGCAGTAATTTAGTCATTTATGCGATCAAAAATGTTTATGCGAACAATTCATATGACCGTTAAGCACGTTAAGCATAGCTAACAAAAAATGTCAAGTGAAAAATAATATGTATAACTAGCTACTGTATAATTTGTTAAAAAATTAACATATTAGTTAGCGTAGCATTTTATCTAATGTAATATTATATTCCCTCTATTTTTCTATTTTCGTCTCATTTATATGTCTAGGGTTGAAGTTTCGAGTGTTGGCCTTAAAAAAATCTAAAAATATTCAAAATATAAACCGTGCAAAATAAAAATGGAAGGAAAAAAAATGTAGAAAAACTATAGAAGGATGATGGGGATAGGGATGGGAAGGGGGGCTTGATGGGAAACAATAAAAAAAAAAGGAAAAAAAATGCTCTAGGCGAGATTCGAACACGGGCAGTGAGCTAAATAGATTGTCACCTAACCACTGCACCACAGAGAGATTAATTCAACAATTCTCGCCGTTATTTGGTTATCTTTTTTTCAAGTCAGTAGTTTTTGGGTAGAAAGACTTTGTCTTTCTTGGGATTTTTTCGCCAAAACTAATTAAATAAGATCGTAAATCCTTTTACATTTCTTCGAATTCTACTCCCCTATTTATGCTAAACTTTACCGTGCATTAACAGTTTATTAGGACATTTGTGTTGCGGCCTTGCGGGGATAATGACGAAGAAGGGGATGAGTAATATATGGTTAATTTTTGGGGGAAACCTACGTCCATATAAAGAAAAAAAATTGTGTCTTTCTGGAGGACGGTCCTCCTTACCCCTAAAGAAAAAGAACCAAAATGAAATATTATAATGACTTAAGTGTAAGGTAGACAGTTCTGTCGAAACACACAATAATTTTTCAGATATGAAATATTGGGCACTACTAAAGTGGAAAAAATAAAGGGTGACAACATGATTGGAGAAAGAAATTTAATTGGTGTTATTATGCTAAATCATTGGAGCTTCTGATTTACGCACAACAGTGAAGGAAAATATCATGATTTGCGTGGAGCTTGATAGGAGGAGCCCGAGGGGGGTTAGGTTGTACTTGGACGAACAATTAACAAATGAACCCAACACATGCACAAACCAAAAAAATAATAATTTTACGTTCTATGGTAATTCGAAAATTTTCATCTTTTTTTTCACCGCTTTTATATGTGAGGATGTTATAGGTTGATTTCGATTAACGTAGTTTCCGTTAAAAAAGGCACAAAACGGATATGAAAAGAAAATAAAGAACGATTTATTACGCTCAATCAATTCGTGTTGAACACACTTTCCTTAGAGTATTTTGATCCTAGCACTGGGTTGCACGAAATCTCTCTTGGATAAGACCTTTGATCAAAGAATGATTTTACTTCCGGAGTTTCTGGTATAGCTTTATTATTGCCAAATCTAAATAAATTAATTTCCATTCCACTTATATATACTTAGCATATAAGTGTATAAAATATGTTAGAATATGAGTATGTTGGTTTTCGTACCAAAACCAACCAACATTATAAACAACAATGCACCAAACATAAGCAAAGCCACACGCGCGTAATTCAAGGTAACCCGGATTGAGTCTGAATCCCCCGATCGGGGACAACGTAGTGTTCCATGTTCGAGACAGTATATCAAAATACGTAGAGCATAATATCCCCAGTCGTAGCCATCAACATCGATCGCGGTCGCAATCAATTACTCCAAGACAATTTCTTCGTTTGTGAAATTTTTTTTAATGTTATTAATTTCGTCCCAAAGTATATAAATCCGGTAGGGGACGTTATATAGTCTCTGTTGTAACGGAGGCGTCCCGTTACCCAATAGTTAGTTGATTAGGGTGATAAGAACAAAATATAGCGAATAACAAATAAAGATGACACACAGATATACGTGGTTCACCAATAAAATAACTGGCTACGTCCACCCGGAAGGAGATCAAATTTTACTATTGTGGAGATAATAGTACAACAGCAGACCGATACACACGCGCTACTAAGAGCCAAAAGTGTAATGTACCCAATTCTACCAACAAATATAGTAATCTCAAATAGACAAAAGAGACTACTCTGCCGAGATGAAAGACAAACGATCTTGAGGCCAGCAAGATCCGAACAAACTCCTTATATCTTCAAATTCAGAAGAACGTCAATCTACTCGAGCCCGTAACAAACTGAAACTTCCTCTTAGAGGGAACCTCACAAATCGACTCTCATAAGATTGTGATCACAAATATTATCTCCACCACCTTCATTAATCTAGACTAATATTATGGTCTTTATATAGATTTATTACACCCTAAAATAAAAGATCTAGACTAATATTAGGGTCTTTATATAGATTTATTACACCCTAAAATAAAAGACCTAGACTAATTAGGAAACAAAGATAATTAAAAATTAATAATAATTTCCAAAACTAAATTACACCAAATCCTAATGTATCCTAATGTATTTAAAACCCAAACATTTCTTGCATTCTCCTTCACCCACGTCATCACCAACCCATTTCTTTTTCCAATTCTTTATGGTGGGACCACTTATTAAAGTTTGTTTTTTGCATTTCCCATAATATTTCTCTTCAAAGTGAAACTGGTTTCTCCTTTATTTGCAATGAATTAACACTCTCATCTTGCTTGCTTTTTTCAATTTCTCAATTAAATTGCTCTAATTAAATTAATTTTTACTTCCATTTGAGATTTTATAAGTTGATTAATAATATTTTATTTTTAAAAAGTTCATATATTTAAATTTAAAGGTTTTAAATATGATAGTCACAATCATATATGGATCCGGAATTATATAATATCTACTATATACTAATCCTGAAACATTTAGAGCCTTCCTATTGGCTGCTAGATTTCAGGATTAGTGGGCCCCACACCAAAACAAAAACTTTAATTACCCTCTCTCCTCTTCTTTTTTTCTGATTTATTTAGACTATGTTCTTCAAATGTTTTTGGACTTTGCATTAGTTTATTAATTATCGACTTTGCATTAGTTTTTCTGGAAAAAAAATAATGACTTTGCATTAATTTTTCTGAAAAAAATAATGAAAAAAATAATGGAATTAATTATTAATATCGACTTTGCATTAGTTTTTCTGATTTATTAATAATCTACCGATGAAACACAAACCATTAAATCTATCTTATTCTTCAGGAATATGTTAGCTACTAAATTTAACTATAATCTCACAATAATAATTATAATGGAACATAAAAAAATGATTTTCTCAACAAAAAAAACTGAACAGCTGGAATTTCGGCCAAAAAAAAAATACTGATGAATCTTTTCAAACTTAATTGATTTTTTTTCAAAGCACCATAATAATTATATAACTATTAACAAAACATAACAAATAGTACAATAGATCATATAACGAAAAATATATTTACATAAAAAAAGTTTAATTAAAAAAATATGCAATTGAAATACATCCAAGTTCATATTAAAAAAATCCATATGTAAGCTTTGGATTATACTTGCATAAATTTTTTCAGATTATATCACTCTAATACTTACATGAAATCCATTAAATTCGCATATAGAGGGTCTTATAGAGAATATATATTGATGCAAATTGAAGATGTGATGAAAATTAAAGGGAGATTTTTCTTTTATTATGGCCAATACATATTTTGGGCATTTAGGATGTAAATAGAGTATGAGGGAGTCAGGTGAGAAGGAGTGATGAGAGGGGCAAAATATGTGACTGAGATGAGACGTTTAGGGTATAGGAAATTAGGAAGGGAAAAATGAAGAAGAGAAATTGATAGAGGGGGTCGGCGGATAGGAGATCAAATTTTAGGGGTTTTATCTTAAATTTATATTTTTGGGTTGATATTTTAATTGAGATTCATAAGACCTTTTGGGTTGGGTTTTGTTGTATACTAATTTTTTTTCTAATATAAAATCAAATATCAAATATTTATTGGAGGCCAAATCTATCTCCAAATTTGGGTTAATTCTTTTTAAACATAATGTAATTGAGATATTTTTCTTTTAATGTGAGTAAGATAAATGTTGGTTACTTGGACATGACAAAAATAAATTTGTCAATGTTATAAATTAATAAGTTATTAAACATATACTAAATGTTAAATAATAAAAAATATAAAAAATTTGTTTTCGGTCTAAGTTTTACTTCCTCCATCTCAGTCATTTATTTACCTTTACTTTTCACTAATATAATTTATTAAAGTAAATAAAATTTGAATTCATTGATTTTTATTTGTACATTGAAAATTCCGTTACAAAAATATCACATTCTATTAGTTTGTTCATTTAAGACATGAAAGTTATCTATATCATAAACTAGATTTAATGCCCGTGTGATTGCACGGGTCGACATTAATGTCATTTTCTTAAGTTTTTTTTACAACAATTAACTTAAGAAATAAGTTTGTCCTTTTTAACTTTTACGAAATAACTATTAAGTACTTAATTATGAATTTGACCCTTAACTTATAATATTGATTTAAGTAAAATCTTAATTCTTTCTTACGGTTATCTTAGACTATAAACATTATAACATAATCTTTAAATAATACCCGTGCAATTTTGCACGGGCTTAAAACTAATAAATAGAAAAGTGAAAAATGACATAATTAAACTACCAAAAAAATGATAACAAGTAAAAACAAAAAATATTAATGCAGAAGTATTTACTTGAGTTAAACAAAATCTGACAAAAGCAGAAGTATTTACTTGAAAAAAAAACGAAAAATTATTAATGCAAAAGTAAAAACGAAAAATATTAATTCAAATTTTCCCAAATTTCTTCTTATAATACTGTATTATTACAAACTCAATAAACCAGAGTATAGATTTAACATTTGAATAAGAGGACCAATTCACTATATTTTGACCAATTTATATTGTCACAGACTCACGAAATTGAACACTTAATGACACACAATTTATATACACATGTATCTTAGGATAACAATGACTATTATGATCCGTGCATTTTTTGCACGGGTGTAAAACTAGTACCCATCAATTGCAAAAAAAAAATCCCAATACCAAATGAAATACAGTCAAAAACAACATTTGCTAAAAAAAAGGTTACAATAATCCCAAGATAATTTAAATCTTCAGTCCAGAAAATAGCAGGAACAAGTTCAAAATACCGTATAAACAAGGGCGGATTTGGGGTTGGAATAGGTAGGCAACTGCCTACACGTGAAAAAAAACAAAAAAAAACGAGTAGATCATGTCGAGGCACCGCAAGGACCGTCGTATGACATGCAAATGATGCAAAAAAATTAGACAGGAACTCGATTTATATCTTGACCACCGTAAATATATTCTAACTTGGAGATTAGATTTGATGTTTGAATGTTTGGATATAGTGGCTTAAATAGATAGAAGCTAATATATAATAATGAAGTTGATATTCTGAAAAGTTGAAATCTTATGTAAAAAAAACTTGAAGATGGAAGAGTGAAGGTTGAATTCTTGGATGTGTGCAAATTAATATCACTACATGTTAAAATGAAAGAAAAAAATAGGGTTAGCCATCAAGTTGTTAATTTATAAGATGGGCATAGTATTAAGGTCCAACTACTAGATTTATTGTTTCTTATGGCCCAAATTTAACGGCTATACTTTAACCTTTTATTAAAAAAAATATATATAATAAATAAAGAGTTAAGTTTCGGATTGGATTCGGATATCCGAAACTATTAAACTACTATCCGATATCCAATCCGTATCCAAAATTGCGTATCGGATAATCGATGCGAATGTAATTTCGGATCTTAAATGGGAATTTGTGTTTAATTTATGGTTCTTATGTTTTTCAATTCATTTGCATAATTAGTAATTAGTTAATTTGCAGTAAGTCTTGCTTAAGACAGACACTTGCGTCTGTAGCTTAAACGGGTCAAATACTACCACATGGTCACGGGTAATAAAGACAAAACTTTCGTATTTCCTAGGCAAAAAGTAGGGTGAGTTGATATGTATTTCACCCGTAGTAAGTTTAAGACGGATAGTGCCCGTATTGAATGAGAATTTGTGTATAATATATATATGTAATAACGACATCGTAAATTTTGTACATATAAATGTCTCCCGTAATGTTTTCTCATTGCAAAACCGATCCTCAAATCCAGCGTCTGCCACACCGTATAAAGATAATATTAAGAATAAATTATAGCTTCTTTTCATGATTGAGAACAGTAAATTATACCAATCCCCATTTGTACTAATTTTTTTTTCCAAATTATCAGTACCAACCGAAAATTATGCCATTGAGAGTTGAGATATGCATACACAAATCTTCATGTTTTATACAGATTAATCGATTTTACTAATTATAATAAAGAAAAAAAAGTAGGAGATTGAGTTATGAATTACAGAGTATGATGTAAATGAGCTTGATTGAGCCCATTTATTTAGGATATCAATGAAATAAAGAATGAATTAATTAAAGGATGGGAATGAGAGAAGTGGGTGGTACAAGCGAGATGTTACGAGTAGTACAATGTAAATGGAGTACAGACAGATGTTATAAACAATTAATATTACAAGCGAGATGTTACAGGCAATTTTTTTTATCAAGTTCACATATAAAAACGTCTTTGAAATATATTCATTTTTGTGTATGTTAGTATAACGATGTTGTTTTTTTAATTTTTCTGTTTATATTATGACATTTTATAAAATATTTTTTTTTAACAAATTTAATAAGAACTCGTGCAATTTTGCACGAGTATAAACTAGTTTGATTTTAAATCAAATTAACTTTACTCTTCTACATATAAACCATACAAAAATATATATTAAGTTGTCATTCAAGTTAATTAAATTTTACATTACAGCTACGCGTCTTAGCAGTTAGTTTTTACCGCAAAATTTATACTGTCTGTGTGCAACTAACTATTTAACTTCATATAATTTTTCCTAAAATTGTATGCAAATTTTTTTTATCATGGTCGTTAATTTAATATCTCGAATACATACATGTTTCAAACATTTACTTTTATTCGATTCGAACAACGATCTAAAAATTGTAACAACGTACATGGTTGTATCATTAAGTACTTTAGTGTTGTTACTTATTCTCAAAAAAAAAAATATATTGATTAAAAAAAACAAAAATTCATATCATCTTCTAAAAAAATTATGCCACGTGACTGTATTCAGTCTTAACTACACAAAAA
Organism: Heliosperma pusillum; assembly: GCA_022085475.1. NCBI lineage: Eukaryota > Viridiplantae > Streptophyta > Magnoliopsida > Caryophyllales > Caryophyllaceae > Heliosperma > Heliosperma pusillum. Next base: position 132,092 of record JAIUZE010030804.1, on the reverse strand, counting down.
AACCGAAAAAAAAATACTTATCCTATTTGGAATATATTTTATTCATAGATAGCATTTGGGTAAAGAAAAGCAAAAGGGACAAAAAAGTATACATCAACACGCCAAATATATGTAATTTATTCATACGAAATTATAGTTGATAGAAATCCATTTACGCCGAAAAACAAAACTAATCCAATCTGAAATACGATTGTATTACATGTCATTTTAGCTATGAACTATATAGATACACGTATTTTCTATGTGGCAGAACATCTAGCACAACAACTCATTTTACATGTATATATATATCGGTTTGCCTATAAATACACAAAATGTTTAATACGGAGTAACTTATTAAAAGACCGTTTGTCCTAAGTTTTTGTAAATAGAAATACAAAAAATGTTATATGGGCTATTAGTAAGGTATTTATATATAGGTTCAAAATAAAACATGCCAATCATAAAATTGAAAATTGAGTAATGTCTAAATTAGTTGAATGCTGATGATTTCTTATGCGAAATATGTTGCTGGCGGGTTTTGAATATAGGTCATAATTACACCTTTCATGACTTTACCGGCTGAATTGACTAACATTTGCAAAATTGAAGGAATATGGATGAACTATCTGCTTTATCTTTTAAAAACAAGTATTACTTGCGACGGGTCGTCTCGTGAGAAATGAGAATTTGTGATCTTTTAAATTGAAGAGTTGTGGCAAATTAACAATATTGGAAATCAACATTAATGAACTATTGCTCTACCTTTTAAAATTGGGGACTTTGATACTATTTCTTATGTGTTGATTTTATTTAAATATATTTTTTATGTGAACATTACTTTAATATTTACTTAGATAATTGACGTACAATGTTTTAATTAACAGCACGTGAAAACAACAATTTAAATGTTTCACAATAAATGTAGCTTCATAAAAAATCATGTTTATTTAAATATTTTGAGAATAAAAGTTTTTTAAAATTACATATCTGTGCAATTTGCACGGGTTTAAAACTAGTAAATCACGTACAAACTAAACTAACATGAACTACCAAAATAAAACTAAGAAACTCCTAGTGGGTCCCACAACCACTAAGTTTCCAAGAAACTAAGGTAAATCATGCACCAAAAGACGTCAGTATAGTTCAGATGCAATTTAATCTTCGTGGGCAATGCTTAATGCACAGCTCCCTTTTTTCTTTCCCGAGCTTAGTTCGTCTCGACACAAATTCAAGGCACAAGTTAACAACAGTCTCAACACTTAAAAAATCTTGTTTAACATGATAAAAGTTATTTATCACAAATTTATCCACATAAATATGAACTCGATAACCCAATTATATTAGTGCGCACTCCACACCCTCTAACCCATGTTTGTATCGATTTCGACCTCATACCGATTTTAGTTTGAAAACCCGAATACACTTAAATTCCTTGTGATCTTACGACACAAACTCGATACGAATAACCCATTTATTACATGGGTAGAAATCAGGTTAGGTTGACCTTGATATCCCATTTAACCCGTATATATAGTTTGCTATCAAATATGGATCTATACTAAACTAAAAATATATCCAAATATTATAATCCGCCATTCATTTTTTAACTATGCCGAGAATATGGGTTAAATGGGTCATTTTGGTTTATTAGCAATTCTCATTTAAGACGGGTCAGACGGGGGACCCGTCTTAAGATTAAGACTGGTCGCACCGTCTTAAATGAGAATTTGTGTTGGTTTAATATGCATGGTCATTTAGGTTAAATGGGACCATGGGGAGTAAGATTATTTGAACTACAGCAACTCTCCTACAGGACCGTCCTACAACATAGGATTGCCCCAATGAAAGAACAGTCCAAAGTTTATTTAATTTTTAATTATATTTTTATTTTTATTTTATTTCAATTACCCAATATTTTATGATAAATACTGACATATATAAATATGCAAGTTATCAAAATAAAATATTATGCTATGCAAATACAGTACATTATATTTTTACAAATTTATTAAATATTGGACTATGTGCTATTGGGCTAGTTATCAGGGTGCGATGCGATCTGCGATCTGGGTTGGATCCTAGATCCATTATCATCCCTAAGTTGAACTCTCTAAACGCGAATTGACATGAATAACCCAACTATTTAATTTTAACTGTAAATGATTATCACCCTCCCTACTTATGTTTATTTAGATTAGAGAAACTTTAACATGGTCATAAAATCCATCACGGAATTATTGAGTTTAGGTTGATAAACAATTTATCTATGTGGGTCAATACGAACACAACTCGAAATTTATTTAGGTCAGTTTTGAGATGAATTGTTCTCAACTCGTTTATATTTGATACAAAAACAAAACCGACACGACTCAAAATATATTTAAGTCATGTTCTTTTCATTTCAGCTTAATTTCATATCTTATTCAGCTCAATTAAGTACAGCTCAACTCAATTCAACTTAGCTTATTTAAGCTTTATTCATCTTAGTAAATTTCAGTTCAATTTAACTTCATTTAGTTCAATTCAGTTTAGTTCAACAAACTTCAACATGAGAACATGGTTGAAAGCAAACAAGAGTAAAGTTAACTACCCAGTTAAATAATTATACACTTTTCAATCTCAAGCATATACGCACAAAGCTAATTGTTACGTAATTTTATTTTATTTTTTTGCAAGAAAGTTAGTAATTTGTTTGCCAAACTTTTTTTTTTTAAAATTTATCCATCATAACCTTACAAAAACATTTTGCTTAGTTTTGAGTTCATTCTCAACTCCTATCAAATAGTGATATTGGAGAAGTAATATTTTATGGACCATGCCCCAAATACTCAGTTGGGCCATATTTGCTGGTTGGCTAGATGTCGACAAGCTTGCATCTCAATAATGTGAATTTTTCTCTATATCAATATCATAAATCGGTGATTATGTTTTTATTTTTCAGGGTCGAATAATAGCGCTATTTTTCTCAAATCATATTTCCGCCTACGAGGAAAATCACTCTTTTCGAACTATATTGTTATAATGCAAACATACCCACATTCAAGAGTTTATAAAAATTACTCGTAAAATACTTTTGATCATCAGACATTAAACCCCGTAAGTGATTATCATAAATTATATGATATACACCAAAAACTTAGGCATTTTAGATTGGACAAAGAACCAACTTAGATCTCATGTTAAAACTTATAACCTTTGTTCTCAAACCTCATCCTTAATAATCTATTTGTTCGTTTGTGTACAAATAAGCTCATGCTTAACAATGTCAATAAACATAAAAAAAATACTTTCTTTATGTACTATCAGCCAATTCATTACAATTTTCTTACCGGGTTATCTCAACTTAATCATTTTTTTATTATGTTTCCATTATACTCCGTAAATACTATATGCAGAGATTACAATTCACTTAAACACCTCATGTCTCTAGTGCGAAAAACAAACATACAAACATAATCGTAACAGAAGTAGTATAATCACTTATTAACATTACCGACCAAATAAATCATTTTCTCCATTTACATTCATTTCAATTTTCTTTTTTATCATGATAAAGTTTCCAAATATTTTAATCAGAAATAATAATAATAATAAATAATAATAATATTTAATAATAATAATAATAATAATAATAATAATAATAATAATACAAACATACAAACATAATCGTAACAGAAGTAGTATAATCACTTATTAACTCTGATTGGTTGCGTGCGGTCCCTATCTCTGGGTTGGGTCAGACTATGAACGGTAGGACTTACCGTAGTGTGCTTGGGTATCGACTGGGTATATTGTTATTCGGGGTATCTAGGCCTTGTCCTGCCTGCTCTCGGGTTTTTGCTGATGATATTTTTGGGGACCACGCGGTTTCTTGTACTGGTACTGTGGGGGTTAAGCATCGGCATAACCTCGTTCGTGACACTTTATTTGACATATGCTATAGGGTTGGTATTTCTACGGGCAAGGAGGTTGATATCGGTCTGGTTGACGGGCATGGCGGATCTCTTCGTCCTGCGGATTTGCTACTTTATTCCTGGGACAGAGGGCGCGATGTGTGTGTTGATTTGACAGGGTCTTCCCCCTTGACTCAGACTGGGATGTCCGATTTTGTGCCGGGATGGGTTGTCGCAGATGCTGCTCAGCGCAAATGTGCTAAGTATGGGGATTTATGCGCGGCTGCTGGCTATGGTTTCCTACCCTTCTCTTTCTCTTCGCTTGGGGAGCTGGGCTCGGATGCTGTTGACTTGCTCAAGCGGATCCAGAAGTTCTCGGTATCTCAGGATGTTGGGGCTCGGGTGGCCGCTTATATCTTTACTAGGATTAGCTTTGCTATAGCTAAGGGGGTGGGGGCCCAGATTGTCTCTCGGCTCCCCACCAACTTCATGTAAACTTTTCATTTTATTTTATTTTAATGAAAGCTGCGCGCAAAAAAAAAAAAAAAAAAAATAATAATAATAATAATAATAATAATAATATAATAAGTGTTTCCCAATGAATGAAATGCATCATCACCCTCATCCCCTTTCTAATATCTAACCCAGAAAAACTGTGACAGTTTTAGTAAAAGAGAAAACAACACCAACACATCAACATAATTCATTTCTCTTACCTTCTCACTTCTTTTTCTTCTTCTCTACAACCCTAATTTTTCCAATTTTTCCCCAATTTCCAACTTTCCCCCCTTTCGATCTTACTCTCATCAATCGATCCATTAATTTATCAATTGATTGTTCGATTGACTTAATTATTTTGACTTCTCGTCAAACAAATCTTCGATTCGCGAATTCCGATACATCTAACATGTTAATTTGACGGAAATCGCGATATATCTTTGTACTCTGTGTTTATTAAATTAGGGATTAGGGATTTTTCTAGGGTTTTGTTAATTGAAGCTGGCGAGAGTGGAGGTGGTGTAAGTTAATGGCGGATCCGCCAGCTCACGGCCGCCGAAAATTTGTTATTGATTTGGGCGCGGAGAAATTAGGGTTCTTAGTTTTTGATAATACTGCAATTAGAACTGTAGAAAAAGCTGTAGTAGTAGTAGAAGAAGAAGTAGTATTACTATTAGAAGCATGGTGAGTGTGGTGAGGGTACATTTACCCTCTGATATTCCGATTGTAGGTTGTGAGCTTACGCCTTATGTTCTTCTTCGAAAACCCGATAAAAGTGTGTTTAGTGATGATATACCCGAAAGTAACCCTGTTGATGGACAGTTCTTGAGATATAAGTGGTATGGTTTACTCCTTTGGTAGTTATATTATAGCTTGTTGTGTGAATTTGTTTCCTTTTTTGTTTTCTATATCGCGAAATTATGGAAATTTGATAGGTGTTGATGATGCTTAAGGTGTTTTTTTAAATCGTGTGACGGCTTTGCTATGCATTTTGGATGTGTGCTTGTGGTGGTAGTATATTTGTAGTATTGAAATCTATTTAGTTTTTATATTTGGCCTGAATAAGCTGGTTGCGCGTCTTCTAATATTAAATTAGCTGTAATTCGATGCAATTCTCGATGCTTTTATTATCTATGGGTTATTCGGAAATAATCTCGACAAGTTGTTCACCCCAAGGATAAGGCTGTGTACACAAGGGTAGTGTTATTGTTGCTGGTGCTCTTTGTTACTATTAAAGAGAGGATTTTTTTTTGTACATTAAATGGCTTGTGCTGTTTATTAGTGGTTTGCTATTTATGGATACGTGTTGTGATCAACTGATCTTTTCACGAGTATCTGAATGGTTCAGGATGGATTCTCATCATAATCAGAATTCTCATCATGATGAGAATTTGTGTGTGACTGCATTTGATATCTATGTGTGTCATTTAGAGATATAATGCTAGGTACATATCATATCCTTGTAAAGAGAATTATTAAGAGAAGTCAAGGGATATTTTGCATAAAGATCTTTTGTGATCTTATCCTCAGAAATACCCTTATAAAGAGAATTCAGAGTCATCTGTTGAATTTGTCGCGGGGATGTACATTTGTATTTTGGTAGTGACACTTAGTTTATATGATTTTAGCACCCCGGTTTTCTGCTGTTTTAAAGTTGCCTTTCTGTCCCAGTCTAACTAATCTAAATTACGGATTTTTAGTGTTGAGTACGACAACACAGCCTTTATATTGTTTAAACTTTAAAGGGTGAAAATTTTGTGGTAGATTGGCTTGTTTTAACCAAGGATTCTCATAGGCTTATATTTTGGTAGACCTATAGTTGAAATGTTGGATTGAAATTATTATTCGACTACAGTAGAATGTCTTCCTTAGAAGGGACTTGGTTCTCACTTGCCTTGTAAATAGAAAAGAACTTGGGAACTGCGTCTCCTTAATTTATTGCTGTAAAGTGTAAACGATTATGTACTGGCTCAAGCGGCTATGCAAAAAGTACGAAGTGGAGATAACAACGTTGCTATAGTTTCTTTGCATTCGTTCATTTGCCCGATTTATATATGTTCTTTAGCTTGGTTAAGTGCAGAAGCTTCTGTTCAGTTTCAATGACAGACCTGACTTAAGGAGAAGCTGAAATGCTTGTGGTTTTAGGAATAAAAAGGAAATCTTTGAAATGCTTTGAATTCCTTCGCCCAAAGATAATATTTTTGTCTTATTTTGCTATTCCGTTGTAGTTTTATCAACGTTTTGCTACTATACCATGTTAGTATAGGATTCAGAAAAGAACTTTTATTGTATCGAAGATCAGTATGTTCCCTTTTTAAGTGCACTAGTCGATATGAGTCTTTTTCCTTCGTTTTGTTAGTCTAAGAGTAGCGGCTGAAGTTGTTTACGGAAGATTTTATATATTCGGATTGTTAGCCAGGTAGTAGTGGTTGAGGTTATTTATGGAGTAGCTGAAATAGCGGGTTTGTTTTTTCTTTTGAGTTTTGAGCATCATAGATCTGAACTATTGGGTACCGTTTTAGCATATTGCCGAAAATGAATCAAGGACTTCAATTAATTTTCAGGTAGAACTTGATAAGTTTTCTACTAAAGAGCTGTTCCTTAGGGATTTGACCCTAATGATCTGATAAGTCAAGAGTGTGTTCATGTAAACCAATAAGTACAAAAGAGAATGATAAGCGTTGCTGAAGTTAGTTTACATTAGTTGCTCGCTCTTTCATGACATAAGTGATTTGGTGTGAAGCTGCTGAGGATGCAATCCAGATTTTTAACTTAATTGGCTACGGCATTAGGATTTTGGTATGACTTCTATAGATAGGCAACAGACTGGGGGTCTATAGAATACGTTTTTTAATCTAAAGGTTTAATTGGTTTATTTTTTTTTAACATTTTTCTCTTTGGTGTGGGTCTTTCTATTCTGTTGAGCTATTTAACCATGGTGTTTGTATTTCACCCTTTTTTTTTTATCATTGTCGATGTTTCTTTCGTAGAAGTTCCAAGTGGATTTAAGACTTCAATCTGTCGCTTACGATTCTACTTCCAAACTTAGACATTTAACGGTGATAAATACATAGATTATGCTGTGCTGTACCATCATAGTATGATAAACATTATTTTGTTGGGGCAAGGTCGCGTGGACGAAGGGCTAGAAGAAGAGGCTTCACTATAGTGTATTGAAAACTTCATTAAAATTTACAGATATTGCTCCTACTCAGTTTTTAGATCTTGCATAAAGGGATCAGGTAAAGTAAATTAATTCAAACTAATTCAAAGAAGCAACATAATTGAATGATTTCTGTCTTACTAACTTAAATTCCCGCTTCTCGTTTTAAACTTCTCCACTGCCTCTCAGATTCTTCTGTACCATTGCCTCTATAAGCAGAGCCTCAGAGTTTTTGTACTCGTCTTTTTTAGCTGCAATGGAGGAGTGCCTGTAATTAATGATTAATCTCGACTAAACCTGAGCCGTGTAACATGATAATAAAAGGGGTATAATAATTAAAGATTTATCAACTTTTGTCTGCGTAGGAGATTTTATTGAAATTGCCTCGTCCTGACACTGTTATTCATGCTCACGCTTGTATCGTGAATGACTTGTATCTGGTAATTGCAGGTATCGTATACAGAGTGACAAAAAGGTTGCAGTTTGCAGTGTACATCCAACTGAGCAGGCAACTCTCCAATGCCTAGGTTGCATTAAGGCTAAGCTCCCTGTTACAAAAAGTTACCATTGCTCGCCCAAATGCTTTTCAGATGCATGGCAGCATCATCGTGCTCTACATGACCGTGCAGCCAGTGCCGTGAATGAGAATGGAGCTGAAGAAGATGAATTGTTTGGGCGTTACAACAGCTCGGGCTCTGGAGTGCTGAGTACTGGCTTACCTTCTTCCGCCTCGAGCACCAACTTGTCAAATGGCTCAACAACAGTTTACCCTGCCCAGGTTACACAAAGGAGTGGTGGTGAAACTTGGTTTGAAGTTGGACGTGCTAAGACATACACTCCTTCAGCTGATGATATTGGCCATGTTCTGAAATTGGAATGTGTTGTGGTAGATGCTGAGACAAAGGTATCTGTGGGACATCCCATGACTTTAACGACATCCCGAGTCATCCCTGCACCTACCCCTTCTCCTCGTCGTATGATTTCAGTTAGTGGGGCAGATGTGATGGGAAATTTGGATTCAGATCGTGTTGCATCTGTTGGAAATTTTACTGTGCTCTCCTACAACATACTTGCTGAAGCATATGCCACAAGTGAGGCATATAGCTACTGTCCGTCGTGGGCCCTTTCTTGGCCATATCGAAGACAGAATTTGTTACGGGAAATCGTTGGTTATCGGGCTGACATTGTTTGCCTTCAAGAGGTACAGATGATTGCTGTCTTTTCAATCGCTATTGTATTTCCTCGAAATTATTTATTGATTAGTTACTTGATTACATCATTTACTGCTCAAACTTAAAAGGAATTGGTGTTTGTGCCCACATCATGTATAATAGTTCTGAGGGTGTGCTGAAATTTTTGTTTATTTATTGAAGCATGCTGTTTATCTCTGTTTGATTTTTCTGTAACAATTCTTGGTTACAATTGCATATTCATAATCTGCAGATCTTTCATCTTTGAGCAGCAAAATGTTGCATTTATAGTGTGTATATGTTGACCAAATTTATAAGCTCTCCTGCATCATGTAATATGCATTTTGTGATGTATTTCTGTTGGACGTTGCTGCATTTAGTTGCCGGGAATTGATGACAGAAGTGTATGCTTAATTAACCAGATTTGCAGGTTGAATCAACTTTGATTTTTAATAAAATACCAACATTGCCCCCAATGCCTCAAAGACTCCTGCAATGGCGGGTAGAGTGAGGGGGTTGGGGATAATGATGTAATGGCAACATTTATTATATATTTAGTGACATTGAAGTATTGCTATATTATAGTTCTTGACTTCTTGGAGAGACTGTTTTGTTTCCTGACTGCCTCTCTCCTCTTTTTAACCTTCTATTATACCCTTTTTCTTGTTAGTGATGATGATGATATAAGCTATTTTCTCTCAGGTTCAATATGACCACTTTGATGAGTTTTTTGCTCCAGAGCTGGACAAACATGGCTACCAAGCCTTGTATAAAAGAAAAACATCAGAGGTATTTGATAATCTTGTGGCGCTTGGTATTTTATCATGTCTGCCAATTGTTTAGTGTTGTCTTTGTTGATGTAGGTCACGCATACACTTGATGGATGTGCAACATTTTTCCGTAGAGACAGATTTGCACATGTAAAAAAATACGAGGTTCGTGTATTTTCATTTTTCCTTGTAATCCCTTTTCCATGTTTTTTTTGTTAACGCACGCTGATATAATTTATATTTGATTTATAGGTTGAATTCAACAAGGCTGCCCAGTCCTTGACAGAGGCTGTCGTTCCTAGTACGCAGAAAAAAACAGCATTGAACCGACTTGTCAAGGTTAGCAGATTCTCTGCTTTGGGTGTCTCGCATTTGTCACTCCTTTATTCGTCTTTCTTGGAATATGTTGTGGGATTTGATGATACCGCTTGATTTCTTCTGCAGGATAATGTTGCACTAATTGCAGTTCTGGAAGCTAAATTTGGTCATCAGGGCGTTGACAACCCTGGAAAACGGCAGCTTCTTTGTGTTGTGAGTATTATTGAGTTATTGTGAAGTTAAATTCTGAATTGTATATACTTCCCTCTAACTCACAAATATTTTTCATTATTAACAACAGCTTATAAATAATAAAATAACGAATACAACAATAAGTGAAGTAAAAATTGTACAAAAGTGTGCGTTGGCCAATTTACCCATCAAACTTACGAGAACCCAAAAAGTGGGCCCATAAAGAAAATGAAAAGTGCTGTAGATTCAACCACATAGGCAATGTGTTGGACATCAACCATATAGAATATTTATATGTGGATTGTGAATTGGAGGGAGTATTTATAGTCAAGATTGTGGTGAGATAATTTTTTTTGGTCTTTGGTGAACATAGGGATAAAGAAATTTAGTGGCTTGTTGATCCTGTGAAATAGTCTTAATTTTTGGTATCTTCCAAAAATTACTCCTTTTTTTTTCCCTCGGGACTCCATTACACATAAAGAAAAGAGATGCAAATATTACATGTTTGAATTCAATTAAACAAATTATGGTCTTGTTTTTGAAGGTTTAAAAGTTTAGGTAGAAGCCTCGGGATGGGAGTGATATGGGCATTTCAGGGTCTTGGGTTGGTGGATTAACTATTAAGTATTCAGTGTCTCTACGAGCTATTTGTATCAAGTCAGATAATGCAATACGTTTATTGGCTTCTAGGTAGGGCTATTGCTGTATTTAGAAAGTCAATCGTAGTAGTCCATTTTAAAATCGGCCATGTGTTACTATATAGCATCACAATAATATAGTGGCTTATCGGCATGACTTTCAAGTTTTTATGTTTTTGTATTTTAACATTCTGCATGTTTTTATATTTGGCATAGTTTCATACTTCCATATTCATCACGTGTTACTTGTCATTTTCTTGATTCCTGATTTTATCCTTGCTTCTCTTGTGATGATATGGATCAGGCGAATACCCATGTAAATGTTCAGCAAGATCTAAAGGACGTCAAACTATGGCAGGTATGGGAAACAAATTCTTACTTTGGCTTTGGTAGCTGGTCCTCATTGCTTTATAGATGTGTTATATAAAATAATTGCTCTGTTGTCTCCAGGTTCACACTTTATTAAAAGGATTGGAAAAGATTGCTGCCAGTGCTGATATCCCAATGTTGGTTTGTGGAGACTTTAATTCAACTCCTGGCAGGTTAGTCCTATGTCGAGTTTTGAAAGTTGCTGCTATGAATAGTCTGTTTATTAAATTGAAATAACATCATAATTATTTTTGTGTAGTGCCTCTCACACGCTTCTTGCATTCGGCAAAGTTGAACCCATGCATCTTGATTTAGGGGTGGATCCTCTTGGAATATTGCGTCCCCATACAAAACTAGTACACCACCTACCATTGGTAATCAGGGAAATCTTGCATTGTACTTTCCTATCTTCTTTTATAGTTCACACTATTTGTGGATTAAATGAGATGTGGGTTGCAACTTGTAGGTGAGTGCTTATTCGTCGTTTGCACGAGGGAATGGACTAGAGCAACAGAGGAGAAGAATGGATCCTTCTATAAATGAGCCGTTATTTACGAATTGTACTCGGGATTTTATAGGGACACACGATTACATATTTTACACAGGTAGTGGTGATGTTATAGTTGGATAATCCAATACAAGTGGCATTTCTTATCAAACCTCCGTGTTTTCAACACATGGGGGGTTACGCCCGACCCCTTCACCTGCCATAAAGCAGAGTTCTGAGGCATTGTGGTAATGATGTTGATGTTGTATTGGCGAACTGGCGATGTTCGATCTCTGATTATTGGCCTTTCTGTATTTATTTAGAGCATGTATTGAGATTAAGTTAATTTAAACTCCTTGATGTTTCAGCGGACTCTTTGACAGTAGAGTCATTACTTGAACTACTTGATGAGGATAGTCTGAGGAAGGATACCGCGCTTCCTTCTCCAGAGTGGTCCTCTGATCATATAGCTCTGTTGGCCGAATTCCGCTGCCAGCCAAGAAATCGACGTTAGCACCTTCGGGGTATGTGGCACATAGACTTTCTGTTTGTTCTTTTATTTTAGCTGTCATTGTTTATTTACTTCACAAGGTATGAACATCCTATAATAAGCATCTTGTTTTTTTCTGAAGGCGCTGGTAGAACACTAAGATTCCTTGAATTATTCCTCCCTCAATTGTGCGTCATCTGTGGTTAGGTGACTTGTGTCAATCTCAATAAGTAGTCGATGTCAGCTTGGTTTTGGCAATAAATAGTCGATGTCAGCTGGTTTTGGCAATAAATAGTCGATGTCAGCTTGGTTTTGGCAGTATGTAGCTTATTCTCAATGATAGCTTGCACAAGATTCTGTATAATGACATGGCCATACCCTAATATTAAATCAGTGTGCCTCATGTCTATAAGGTGTGGGCCCGTGGCCCTTTGCCTTGCATCTTCTTAAACTAAGACCGCAACCACCGTTTGAGCAGGTATCTGCCGTACTAAGGTCTCATTCCAAGTTAAGTCTCAAACCAAGATTTAATGAAACGCAATTAGTCAATTACCACATTTAGAGGCGTTAATAGCGGTATGAGTAACATTTTTAGCACAATAATTGTGATTTGACATTGACACCCAATTCCGAGGGTGACACTAAAACCGATATCATAGTCTTAGGCTCAATACACAGTATGCAGTTTCTGGTTATTTGCTGCATACATCATTTTCATTGTTTGAATTCCAAAACATTATTAGCGTATATATTTTGTTGCTGAGTTGACGCGTATCAGGCTAAAAGTGGCTGATTTCATGTATACAGTATGTAGATATGTTTCTTCTCCATCTGATAGTGAGTCCTTTTTTACAGGCTTCCTGGTTGGTATGTCGACACAATTTGTGCAGAGCTGATGAATATAACAATTGCAAGTCATTTGTAAGAACGGCTGATCATGCTCGTAAGATCGTCCCCGTCTCACGGGGTATGACTATGATCCGCCCTGTATTATCTTACTTTGCCCCATAGAAAAAGATGGATCGATCCTATTCAATTTTTTCTCTTTTTTAATAGAAATTATCACAGGTTTATCTGTGGGCTCAATATGGGTAGTAATGATGTTTACTCTGTCAAATTTCTTACAGAAGCAACACGGTTTGTAGCTTTGCAGTTCTAGTCGGGCTCTCTCGTCTTTAGGTTTTTCTGTATTTTATCTAGCAGTGGGTTATAGTACCCCCATTTTTCTCGGTACAAAAGCAAAATCACTGATTTACAGTTGTTGATGTCTTGTTTCACCAAAATATATGATAGCCATCCCACTTGTTTCAAGGTACAAGATACATGGTTTCGAGCCATATTGCCGGTATCTCTTTGCTTTTTTTTTCTTTCTTTTTGTATTGGTCGCCTAAGCTGCTGCTACAACTTGAATACGCGGGTACCAGATAGAAAGAAAGAAACAACTTCAACATAGATGTTAGCAAGTTTAGTTGGTACTTGGTAATGTCACGAGGTAGTTTCACATGAGTTGAGACCAAACTTCATCGGTACGTAGCAGACTTTGTTGAACTCTTTACACAAAAATTGATTCACAGGTTAGGGTCATTAATCAAAAAGCCTGTTGCGCTATTCATCAAGAATTTGGAAGTTCGATTCTTATGTACTTGTCTTCTTGCAGTTGGGGTTTGCGATTTATATGATCCGTTTATTCTTCAAAAACTTTCATATGTAATTACATGTATCTTTCATTTGAAAATAGCATGATGAAAGTTAGCCTGCTAGTTATGGTGGAAAAGTAAAGTAGCACGTCGGGGACTAGGGTATGATTGAGGCAGTGTAGCATGATCGGTTGGAAGTTCTTCCACCGTGCCTTTGCTTTCAGCCGTCAGCCCATTGGCTAGTCTTCGTGGTCAAAGACTTCTTCCTGTGTAGCTGGAGTTGAATCGTCAACACCGCCTGTAATCTATGCTTCAAACGAATGAGTCGATTACTGATGAGTGATGACACTAATCTTCAAACAAAACCAAACGCGTGAAGGGCCAAGGACTATGTCAAAGTGAACCGACGTTGGTTTGAGAAGTAATCAAACCAAATAATCATCCAAACATAAATCAACACAAATTCGATGTCTAGAAAAGTCATTAGAGAATTTATGGGAAGTGGAAGTAATGTAAGATTTTAACTTATGAACTATGTAAGTGACCTTTAATGTTTATTTACATATTATTTTAGTAGTACGTATTTTACTCAACTTAGAGCAACTCTAATGGCAAGTTACAAGACCTTGTCGTTTGCTTCAAGACATCTTTTTTTCAAGCAACAATGCTTTTAAGTTACAATACCCTCCAATGGTGAACTACAAATAATCTAGCCTACAAGGTCTCACATAACAAATAAATATTGTAGTATAAATTATTTAATTGTTTTTTAATTATTTATTTTATTTCAAGCTACGTAGCTTGACAAAGCTACACCGGCTTACAAACAGGAACATATTTTTGCTCTCAAATGGTTAGCATACTGCTTGACAATTTACAATAATTGCAAGCAGGTCCTTAAATGCAACAATTGAAGTTGCTCTTATTACTTTTGCACGTGAATTTCAATGACCATATCCCTAAACAAAAATGAACTTTAAACCTAACTTCATTTAGTAAGAGCATCTACAATGATTTAGCTTGAGGACTTGCTTGGTAGCTCAACCATTGAAGTTGTCCATGTAGATTAGCTTAGTTCAAATGGACCAACAATTTTTTTGGGCTACTAGCTTCATGGAGCTACTTGCTTGAAATGGCCCACAAGAGTAATATAACCAATAAGAAAATAGAAGTAGGTCAAATCAAGCTAATAGTAAATTGTTAAACCATTTGAGTAAATTGTAACTTGAAATTGTTTTAGCTTGAAAAAATGATGTGGCAAATGTAAGCTAGTAGCAACTAGCTTACCATTGGTGATGCTGTAATTAAACAACTTTCTCAAATCAATCAAATTCTTCAATTCTACTCCCTTTGTCACAGTCAATTGTTCTCCTTTACCTTTTACACGGTTGTTAATGCGCATTTCATTTCGAAAATATCTTTTACTACATAAGTGTGAAAATTATAAAAAAAAATTTGATAATCTTAACGTGCTCATTAATACGAATCAAACAAGATCTCTCATGACTATATTTTGTATTATACAGTGGAAACTATTTTAAGGATTCTCTCCCTTTATAAATAGTGCCCAAAAAACAAAGGACAACAATTGACTGGGACAGAGGGAGTATATGATAATTTGTCTATAGAATAGGTTTTTAATTTGTTATTTTCAAATCATCGATCAAGTCGATGTTTTCTTATGGCAGCGAGGGTGAATGGCAAGTAAATGGCGGTGGTCAGCCGGTGGGAAACATGGAGTGAACAACTATGGTGGGAGAGGAATGTAGATCGTGAGGGAGAGGGTGGTTCAACGGAGAGAACAAGGTGGTGGATGGCAAACGGTAGTCTGGCAGAGGGTGGCGTGGAAGGCTGCCGGAGAGTTCACATTAGATCTACCATCCATATAAAACAGTCGTTACTCAATCTATTACAATAACAATAACGATAACGACTGTAATACAAAAAAAAATACAGTAAATTCGTTTCATAGTAAACTGTTTGTATTACACTACAGTAAATTCGTTTCATAGTAAACTGTTAACAGTGTTACACTACAGTAAATTCGTTTCATAGTAAACTCCTACAAAGATGCAAGTACAAAAGGGAGTGAACACAGAAAAGTTGTCAAATTTCTCCCTTGTAACCTCCACCTCCCAAGCAATCCCTTCTGCTGTCAACAATTTGCTGGGTCTTCTGATGCTCCAACTTGGGGCAAACTTGGATCCTGTGGCCCAACCCACCACAATAAGCACACCCTTTGACCCCACTCGCATTCGCAATTGCCTCGGCTTCTTCCAATGGATCATCCAGCTCTGCCAACACGGGCGGTATCCTCTGCTTGGCTTCTTGCAGAAGATGCTTCAAATCAAGCAATGTCGTTTCACTCTGGTTTCTATTTATAAATGTTGTCGCAATACCTGTTTTACCGCATCTTCCCGTACGCCCGATCCGATGAACATAATTCTCAATCTCGGCCGGCATGTCATAGTTGATCACATGCTGAATGTCGGGAAAATCAAGCCCTTTTGAGGCGACGTCTGTGGCGACTAATACGTCTTTCTTCCCGGATTTGAAGGACTTTATCGCGTATTCTCTCTCCTCCTGGTCTTTCCCACCATGGACGGCGACTGCTTCAACTCCTTTGAGAAGGAGATACTCATGAATGTCATCCACATCAACCTTGTTCTCGCAAAAGATTAAAACCGGGGGTGGTGTCTTTTGCAAGCATTCTAGGAGGTAAACGATCTTGGCTTCCTGCTTCACATATTCAACTTCTTGGATAACATCCAGATTGGCAGCCCCAGCTCTACCGACGTTTACGACGATAGGTTTGACCAATGCACTTCTGGCAAAGTTCTGGATCTTGGTAGGCATTGTAGCAGAAAATAAGACGGTTTGCCTCTGAGCTTTGAAATGGTCAAACACTTCTCTGATGTCGTCCTCGAATCCTAGATCAACTAATCGATCAGCCTCGTCCAAGCATAGATACCTGAGCATAAATAACTGTCAGTAATTTGAGGAAACACAGCTTGTCATGAAGATGGGCAAATACTTAGTTTCAGACAATTGGATCATTCGAACAAAATCAGTGGATCCCCTGTAAAAAGGATTTAACAGAACTCGGTGTCAAACTACGTCACATCGAAAGATTACAGTGGATATAAGGTCACTAATGATATAAAACAAGTTACTTCGAGTATCGCTATCAATGAGAAAATGGAAAGAATTACCAATACTCAATATTTGAAGGGTCACATTGTCCCAAGTAAATCAACCAAGTTAATGTGAATCGGTTTAGTGCAAGTTTAAATCGAACAAAATATTTACTATTAAATTTGCAAGGTATGTAACTAAAGTTTTTGGAAGTGAGAGATGGAATCCTGAAAATGAAGGGAAAACAATAGCACATTAACACCAAGATCCATAATATATATCCCAAAAATCACAGAAGCAACATCATGTTAATTGTTATGTATGAAGACCATTTCAAGTCTTCAATGCCAGTGATTACATTTAACTTAAATGGTTTCTATTCTTATGTCATATGCATTTCACCGTGACAATGTGTTAACTGTTAACGTACAACCAGAAATGTTTTGAGCAGGCATTGGACTCGGTTTAAAAATTGAATCAATTCAGTGCCCTGATTCAAGTTTAAAAAATAAACACACATTGGTGATATACTGATATGGATCGGGGATCCAATAAGTAACTGGATCGGGTTTGAATCTCGCAAAACCCGATCCAACCCGATCTATTGTCATCCCTCAAAAGGGAGAACTGTGTGGAAGGGGGTCCAGTATTTTTGGACAACTAGATCAACGACCTCCCCGTAAAACATGCATGGTCCTCCAAAAGTTTTGAATCCACTTTAAAACAACCCTCCCCCGAGGTTCAAATTACAATGCAAGAATCCAAAAGATCTAAATTCAATTTATATGGAGAGGATACAGGCTTAACGAGCTGTCTGCTTCGTGGGCATTAGAGAAACACATAGACATACAAATTGAGAGTATATACTGACACGGTTCCCAACTCAACATACACATAATTCCAGGTTTCAACAAAGAGCATATACAGGGAGGGAACCACAAACTGCCCCAGCAAATACTATCTTCATACACATGCATAACAAATGATGAAAAAGAGGAAATTGTAGCATAATGAAGATCCATACCTGCAATTATCAAGATTCATTTTCTTTTTGGCAAGCAAGTCCTTGAGCCTACCAGGAGTGGCAACAACGATATGTACACCTCTCTTGATGACATCAACTTGGGTACGCATGTCGACTCCTCCAATGCACAATAACGGCCTCAACTCCGGATACCCTGCTTCCTTGAGAGGATCTAAGAACTGCTCCAAGACTTCATACGTCTGCCTAGCAAGCTCCCTAGACGGACAAACGATCAGCCCAAAAGGCCCTTCGCCAGATACAATGGGCATCATCTCTTCTTCTTGCAAAGCAACCATAATAAGCGGCAACACGAACACCAAAGTCTTACCCGACCCAGTAAACGCAATCCCAATCATATCCCTCCCCGATAACACTACAGGAAGCCCTTGAACTTGAATTGGAGTCGGCTGCACAATTCCCTTTTCTTTCAATTTCCTCAAAAGAGGGTCCGGAAACCTCATATCCCTAAAATTCTTAATAGGCGGGGGAGAATCATCCCCATCAACAATAATATGCCACTGCTTCCTAACCAAATCACACTGTTTCCTCGACATCCTCCTAATCGGCAAAGGGGGTTTCCACCCGGTCCAAAGGGGTTCCGTATACGTTATCCCCTTAGCCAACTCACGAACCGACATTAGGGTTTTACGGTCAGAGAGATGCTCAATCATTTCCTTCTCCTGTATAACCGCTTGCTCGGTCGGGCTAACCTCAGGAACATCTTTTTTCAATTGGGTAGCCTTAACAAGCAAACTCGGTTTCGACTCGATTTCTTTAGCTTTCTCAGCCTCAATCTCATCCTCATTCATCCCCAAAACCCCACCTTTTCTTTGTAATAATTTCTGGGCTTCCATTGCCCTTCTTTTATGAACAGGAACATACTCAACATAATCATCATCATCATCAACAACCTCAAATTCCCTCTTTTTATCATCCATATTATCTAGCATAAATTTCTACAGCAATTTTAGTATCAAATTACAATAAAGGTACTAACTTTATCTCATTAACACAATAATAAACCGAAATCAATTCACAATATGAGTGATTCACTACAAAATTACTGAATTTTAGAATTGGGTATTTAAAAAAGAGTAATTTAAGATAAACCCATCAAGCAATTATTCATGTTTGCCCTAACAAAGTAATTTTTATGAACCCTAACAAAGTAATTGATTAAACTTAAAAGATTAAAAACAAAATAAAGGGGTTGGACGACTTACAGGTGAAGATCAGAGGAGAAAGAGAAGGATGTAATTGAAGAAGATGTTTGAGTTAATTTAGTAAGACATTAGTTTAAATACGAAGGTAGAATATGTAAATGTCTTATGAAATTAACCGACTTAGTTTTAAATAATAGGAGTGTAAGACATCTCAGTTTTGATGCACCACTTCCTTCTAGCTTGGAACGTATTGTTATCGTGTCTGGACCTGATTTTGGAGATTGACAGTGGCGCCTTACCACTTTCCCTTTTCATCTTTGGGGCTCGGTGTTTATGTTGCGGGAGATGTTTTGCATTATGCTTTTTTGGCGTCCCGTTTGCAGTCTGCAGATTTGCAGGCTAAGCTACTACGGCTTTCTGATATTGTAGATGTTGGTTCTACTTTTGATGATGCCTTCCGGGTGTTCTCTGAGACTACAGGTTCTGCCTTTTTACGTGATCCTAGTGAAATCGCTGCCTCTAAACTTATGATAAAATTGGCAGACATATATTTTGCGACGGTTGCTACTTCTTCAGAATCTTAAATATATACCATTATCCCTACACTATGACTGATCATTACTCTTTGGTTTTTAATACTCCATTCGTCCCAGTAAATAGTTATCTATTTGACTTTTTATCAGGCGAATTTTGAAAAAAAGATAACTATTGATTAGAACGGAGGGAATACGAAGGAATAATACAGTGATTGTGGTTCTGTCTCGTGTGAAGTAACGGTTATTCGATGTAATTTTCGGCGCAACTTTATCTTGGGTTATTCAAAAACAAGAATAAGACAGCGCAAATCCGACCTCTTAGCCCACTACCCCGCAATTGGCAGAACTCATTAAGGCACTCGAGTAATATTGCTGTTGTTCTTATGAGATGATCACAATGTTAAACCTATGTAACTTTTTATATGCGCAATAATTATGTGTCGTCTAACTAACTAGAATAACTTATTGCGTTTTCCTTTTGCTTCCTCAGAGTTTCTCGTATTTGAAATCTAGAATATGCTCTCTACTTTAACTGCCATATCGAAATGAGTTACATTTTAAAAAAAAATTGGGATTGAAGATTGTAAGAACTTAAAATTATATGTACAACCCAAAACTTGTACATCACATAGTAGATGGAAAATCAATCCATTGTTTTCTAGCTCATGCTCCAAACAACATCACCGCTTGTCTCAAAGGCTGCTGACATAGCCGTACATGGTCGGAGTAAGGTGGAACCAGATCTACCAACCTCACTAGTACTCTGAAAACATGAATAAACTGTTGCCAGTCTCGTGGACGATTTTTGTTTATCAAGGAGCAATTTAACTTGATTTACAGTCTCACACTTTTTGCAAATTTAGCGCGGATTTTGGGACATTATCGACCCAATTTTAACCAAGTATGAGTATGAAGAAGTTCCCATGAGCCTCGCATTAGCTGTGCACTTTGAAGCACTGAAGATGAGGAAACAGTTGAAGAAGTTCTTCGCGCGTCCTTCTCTGAAAACATCAAACAAAATAATTGGATTGCTCAGTATTATTTGCAGTCATCTACACGAGTACACAAATTATATGCTACGCCCTTTTAAACTTTTACATTTCTCTGAAAGAAATTGAGTAGTTGCAATTCGCGAGTACCTTAATGTTGATGCATCCATTCACATCAAGGGTTGTCAACGTGCTCTGACATGACTCTGAGAGTGCTTCGACGCTCTTATCTGTCACGCCGATAATTCCAAACAAGCTGAAGTTTTACAAACATGTCAGAAGGATAGCACACTATAGAAAACATCTATATACAAAAATCCAGAGAGAGATCAAACAATAAGCTAGCAGTAGCACACGTAAGCTCATAAGATACTATCACACTTTTTCACACCAATGCCTCAAATGCTCCAGTAAATGGCGGGGTAAGGGGGTTAAGAGTATGCAGACTTAGTGTTAACAACACAAAGATGATGTTTTCGGACGGCTTAAAATGAAAACTACGTCGATAATAGGCGATGTGCAAGAAAAATAGGCCACCACAAATAGCTGTCATAAACTGTCATGCGTAGTCTCAGAGGAAGGGCAAAAAATCAGTCATATAAATAACGGTTGCATGGATCACTGAGATTCTCCTTTTCCCCAGGGAGATATGTGATACAACTATACAGCTAGATACACTGTACATCTCTGAGACACGTGAAAGAGATGTAAAGAACAAAAGATCGATACCCCCGCAAGATATGAAAGCAAGGACTGAGAGCTTTCAGAATTAGAAAATAAGGTCAAGTTTGAGGCATAATTTACCTGAGTAGCTCAAGAAACTTGCATCCTTCTGCTATAGCTATCACTCCAACGTCAGAGACACGCACGCACCTGTTGGGGACAAATAACTGTAAGACAATGTATTCTTGGTCCATTTATTTCACACCCCAAACATTTTATCTCAACTCGTGCTTAGCATACCATGTCAGATTGAGAGAAACCAAATAATTGCACTTTGCTATAGAAGATAGTCCTTGATCTGATATATTCTGACAAGCCAATATTAACTAACACGTTAGTTGTCAATCAGACTTATCAGATGATGAAAGACCAAATTAGACGTTCCACAACTCCTGTACACTAAAAGTGAAAAAATAGTTGTACCTGGGCACCACAGAGATCCAGAAATTTGAGCTGATTAACAAGCGATATGTTCTTGTAAACTTTGTCTGTCAGGCTAAACGAACAAACATGTTCATCGTTCATTAACACCTACTTGTGAAATAGAAAAACATAGCACCAGCTAACATAAGATCACCATACCTCGAAAGGGCATACAGATTTAGGCTTTGAAGAGATGGGCATTTGCTCAATATGCACTTTAAGCCACCATCAGTTATTTTGACGCACCTATAGTTATCAGTGGCATCAGCTTCCGAGATTCAGGAGCTAGAATGGCATGATTGCTCACTAATATGTCTTTCACTATTCTAAAACTTGTAAGACTGAGATTACATTTACCTTGTTATGTTCAAAGACTCCAATTCATGGTAACTGTCAGCAATAAGTTGCATACTTCTGTCGGAGATATTCTGGATAACATTGTTAAGAGTATCCATCAGAAAGGAGGAAGGGATATACAAACAAGACTCGCCTGAATTTGACTTCACTACATATTTTGTGAGTGACAACACTAGTTTACTTCTTGAGGCAAATAGAAAATAAGAAAATGAAACACAGGACCATTTAACATAAGCTGGACTCTGTAAATAATTAAATATAGATGCAGCCCTTGCAACACGGACCATGATATTCAATTATTCACTGCTCAGTGTATTATTCCGAGTGAGAGAGAGAGAGAGCCAGTGGAATTATTCTAGCAATCTAAATCCTAGATATGCTTAAACCTCAGCCCCATTTTGGCTCTACTAGAGAGTTTAGATAGCTAAATTACCATGATGGAAGTCCTGGGACACTATTAAAGTTACGAACATGAAAAGTGAAAATGTCTACCAGTTGAAGAACTGTGAGATATCAAACACAAATGCTCTTAGAATATCATGGAGCCAAAATTCGTGGAGTGATAAACTAGAATAGAAATGCTCTTAAAACTCTCTACGTTATCTTTTCAATGACGTTGCAAAAAAGTATCCCATTTTCCGCTAAGGGTCATTTGGAAAGAATCTGCCTATTCTTGAGGGAAAAGGCTACATATATCGGATCTCCCTTAATACCCACTTGGAGCGAGAGCCTTTTGAGGCACTAGGGTAATGATAATGAAAAGCTCTTGAAAAATGTAACAATACAGAAAAAAGCCATACCTTGCAGCCACTCAAATTCAGATCGATAACATTTTTGCAGTACTTCACTAGATTCTGTATGCTTACTTCAGTCACCCTAAATTAGATATCATAATTATCAGCAAGATGTTAAATTTCATTGGGCAATATAAGTTGTACTAGAAAATGCAAAGAACATGTACCTCACGTTCCAATATACAGCGAAAACCCTCAGTGTAGGACATGCACTTGTTATCGCTTCAATTCCTTTATCAGAAATCTTCTGACAGCCATTCAAGTTCAAGACCTCGAGGTTTTCAAGAGAGCTGGAGCACTGACCATCACAACATCTAGTTAGAACAGAAAAAATGCAAGTAAAGACATAAATTGTATTTGAATTTTAAAACCAGGAAAAAGGGGGGGGGTAATCCAAACTTATACACACATAATGTAGATGCTTCGTGATGGTACGTTGAAACTGTAGGGCTTAGGCACCTAAATCATATGTTTAAAGACTCAAGTTATATTTTGAAGGGCAGGGACATAATAAAACTCTAACAAAACAACATCAAAGTCCTACATAACTGAGAAGATTTGCCTATTTGAGTCTCGGCTCATTTTGCAGCTTCATTACGATGTTGCTTTTAAGATTTATATGTTACGATTGTATAGTTCTGGTTTTGACTAGGCTCATTCTTTGCACCCTTGACCCTCATTAGGTACTCCATAGACACTTATAAAGTTATAATACAACTTAATGAACAATAACCATTATTCTAAATAATAAAATTAACCTCCGCCAAGTACCTCTAAATCTCTAATGCTGTCTATGATGTGGTAAATGTGGGTCAACCCCTATGTTACACAACTTGTATCCGGCCCTTTATAAAAATTGCGTCAGAGTATAGTGAGCTATTTTTCTTTATTCCACAACCAAACAATAGTGAGTCTTTGCCTATATTAGAAATGAAATACTCCGTACTAGGTACTAACCAATAATGGTAAAAAATTCTAGCACCAACTTAATCATAGGTATACTAAGTAGTAATTTTCGACTTTCTTAAACATTTATCGTTGATCACTAATGCTCCGTACTTAATAAAAAAAATTCACTCCTAAATAGATTGATGAACGTGAAGTTGATAGGGGTTTTCAGCTCTCTCATTCAAAAAAAAAAAGCAAAGGCTAGAGACACCTTCATAATTAATGTCGATCATAACCTACTCCAATAGTAGATCAAAAACTTGTCGCACAAAGTGTAAGAAATTCTTAGACATTGGACCTGTTCTTTAGGACTGTAACTACGTGGACTGAAGCGAAGTGAAGAACAAAACTTAAGTGAACTGAATTTAAGTCCAAACGAACTCTGGCTTACCACATACGTACTATTACACAACGGCTATATTATGTACTCACATTACTTTCCAATCTTTGTTTACCGATAACTAACACATTTGTAAATAAATACGAGAACAAAGTGTAAGAAATTAACCCCCAACATGAACTATCAATGAAACAGCCACAGGCCAAAGCATATTGATTAAACAAAATCGCCTTTATTGAGTATAGTTGCTCACCTTATTCTTAATTAGCTCGAAATGAGTATCCTCGACATTCTGTGCAAATTCAAGGTTAATTTGCTTTACCTGCTTATATCTTTTCTGCAAGAAACACCCAAATTCTACTCATTTTACACCAATAATCGAACATAATGTCGATAAGCCGATAACGCTAGATCGGAGATGAAAACAATAGTGAATAAAGCAACTAACCAAAGAAAGAGCAGATAATAATCGAACACCAGCATTGTTCATTTCACGGAATTCAAGCGCCTAAATTAACAATTCAATGAACAATAATCACAAAATTATACTAGCATAGTACTGTATTCAAACCCTAAAATTGAAGATTAATCAAAAGAATCAAAGGATTTGAGAGAGAAGAGACCTGCCAGAGAGAAGGATAGGAAGAGAGAGTGCGATAAAGCGATGAGGAGACGAGTAAGAGAGAGATGAGATCGCGTTGTTGAAGCTTAGAGCTAACGAGAGTGAAAACCCTAGGAACAATCTCTTTCCGCCATTGATGAACATCTTCTTCTGCCATGGTTTCCTCCATTTTCCACCTCCTCTCGTAGTCTCGATTCTCGTGTACTGGGGATTTGGATTTGGATTTGGATTGTTTGTAATTGAGCCGATTTGAACTCGAGTTTAGATAGGTTTGAGATCGCCTCGTTTAGAGCTTGATCGAGCTCAAAATGTTTAAACTCGACCTTGGCGACCCTCAACCACACCTAGTAGAGATAACAAGTCGAGCACGAGGTTGGATTTGCTCAGGTTGTGATCATGAAACAAAACTCGAGCTGAAGCTCACCCAGCTGGAAAAAATTGAGCTCATTACCGTGCTTGCGAGCTTGCTCAACTCGGCTCTATATATATATATATATATATATATATATATATATATATATATATAGAATTATGATCAAATGAGTCCACCCTAAATATTTGAGTCCATGAGTCCTAATATCAACCATTAGATCAAAGAAAATCCAATGGCTGAGATTACACTGAACATAGTAAGGGTATTTCTGTCATTCCGCATTTTTACTATATAACCCTTGTGTCACAGCCATTAGATCATTCTAATACATTCTGTTTCTCTCTCTAAAGTTTATTGACCTAATTCTCTTTCTTCTACACAATCCTATGCGTGATGTTGTTCATTCTTCTCCTATAATTACTTTTTTCTTCAACCAGTTCTTCTCTAATTCCATCTAATGGCCTAATTTTTCATAATTTGATAATGTTAGGTATCATTTTTTTATCACGATTTTAATTTCCTGCGTTTATATTGTTTTCATCGTTTTTTCAATTGATTTCGTTAATATGTGTTGTTTTCGTATTATTATTGTAGATCTTACTTTTATTATCTGTATTTTATTTATTTAGTTGAGTGTATTTGAGTAGGTAATGTATTATAATCATGTCATTTTTGTTTTTACCGCTTTAATTCGATTATCGCTGCTACTTTTACACTTGAATGCTTGATCATGATCTTGTTTATGTATTTTTTTTCGTATTTTAATAGTCGTGTTATCGTTTATTAATTTATTCTATGATTTTTTTGTGATGTTTGACAATTTCTGTTATTGTTAATCTAACTAATGTAAATTAATATCACGTCTTTAGCATTTTTTTTTCGTTCTTTTCCTGTTTTACTCAAGTTTTGTAAATATCTGTTATTTCTAGATCTAATTAATGTAAATTAGTATCACACAATATAGCTGATAGTATCACATATTGAAATATAATGTCATACATGATTGTTTTACTTAATTTAAATAGTATCACAAACGATTCTCAACAATATCACTGTATGAATTACATTTTAATGCACTTCCTTTTCCCATTCTAGAGCATGCTTCATCACAGCAATCAATGGATATCGTCTCCAGGTTAGTCAGTTTCCTTACAACATTCATATATGTTTCTTACTTTTTATACCTTTTGTATTTTCTTTTGTCATGGTAAACAACTGGCACATCAGGATGAGATAATATTTTGCACTTTGTTTTCCTTTTTGCAGATTTCTTCGCTTTGGGGAGGTTGCTTAAAAGTATGTGGGTAGGATGACGAAGTCTACAGTATATCATCAATTGAGGAAATCATATTTTTTATTTTTAATTCATTTCTTGTATAAAAACAAATTTGTTTTATTCTTAGATATTGTTCTAAGCGGCTATAAATTTGTATCTTTTTCCATTTTTAAGTTGTCATAGAAATATCATAGTAAGATATTATAGTTGTATCAGGATTTGCAATTTTTTATGTTATTAAATAAACAATCATACGGTTTTTAACGTATTTCATTTTTTTGGTCAACAATAACTCAAGATTGTTAAACAATATCACAAGTTGTATTAAAAAATATCACACCCGATTAGAAACAATATCACCTTTCATTACAATACATCAATTGACTTTGAGAACAATATATAGCACTAGTGGTTTAACAATATCACTAGATGTCGCAAACAATAGCACACTGTATAAGAAACAATATCAAATGATTTGGTAAACCATACCACACTACTGGTTAACGATTAAATACCTAATTAGAAACAGTAACTCCTTTCATGACACAATATCAATTGACCTGAGAACAATATCACACTATTGGTTTAACAATATCAATAGATACCACAAACAATATTACACTTTATAAGAAACAATATCAAATTATTTGGTAAACAATACCACACTAGAAGCTTAACAATATCACAGATTTGGTGAAAAATATCACACTTCAGCCAAAACAATGTCACATTAGAAAGGAAACTTCTAATCCTTCAACCTTCTGCTATTCAAACACAATATCACTACATATGAGATAAAATATCATTGCTTCTCCTAAACAATATCACAAAATACCAGCAGCAATATTAGTTAAATCACAACTATATTCGATAAATATCCTTCCAAAATTACACCAATCATTATTGCATATTCAGTAAAAGTCTCCCCATCATCCCCATGCTTATCTTCGCTGCCATTGTCGTTGTTCAAGTTAGTAACATCATTAAATTCCTCATCTTTTTCTTTATCAGCGCAATCCAAATTCCTCCGTATTTCTTGATCAAATCTTTTTACTGAATTTCAACATCTCTGTCCAAATATCAAATGACGGTAGCCCTTGCTTTTCATTCTTCTTCTCATAAAATACTAGTTAATCTGGAAAAAAAATTGATGATTAAGTAGCATTATTAATCTTCACATTTAATATCAAGCACACAAACAAAGGTATATCAACATTACTTGTTTAAGTGAACATTAGGAAGGATCAATTTTTCATTTTTAACTACATTGTTAAATAAATTCAATTTTTACATTATGAAACCCTAACTTTCACGATTATACAATGTTAAACCCTAATTTTCTCAAGTAGCAGTAATATTCGTATTCAATATCACATTATGCAAACAAAAGTATCAGAATCATTGAAAAACAATATCACATTTTCAAAGATTATTTATTCCTATCAACTTTCAGTATCATAACCAACATGTATATCGTCACTACTCATTAACTGAACGCCTACGATCAATTTCTCAATTAATTTGTCAAACAAATTGAATTTTATAATATGAAACCCTAATTTTCACAAATAAACAATATTAAACCCTAATTTTCGTGATTAAATAAACTAAATAAAGTATCTAATAAACAACTACAACTACAATAGTTGATATGAATTGAAGAATATGTCGATTTAATCACCCAAAACTGTATGAAATCATGTATGAGTAAAATATGTAGAAATTGAAAGACAAAATATGAATATACCAAAAATCACTCAACAATATGTTCAATCACTCGATATTGTTTAAATTCTTCTCATTCACCATAAAAACAATAATTTCTAACAGTATGAACATTCATAAACAATGTAATAGTACCGAAATTTAACTGAAATCGCATAATAAAAATAAAAACAGCAAAATTGAATTTACCACAACGATTTTGGAGAGAAATCAACGTAGATTATACAATGTAGTTGTAATCTAGTTGAAATGGAGTTGAAATATTATGATTTCAGCAAGTTTTTAGATAGATTTTAGTGAGATTTTGTTTGTTAATGTTTCAGTTGAAACTTTTGGAGAGAGAAAGGGGGATACGTGGGAAATAAGCCAAATTTGTTAGCTTAATTTAGGCGCCTACGTGTCATCATCACAACCCTCTATTTTTCTTTTATCAACGGCTATTATTTGGACTCATGGACTCAAATATATAGGTGGACTCACCGGATCCCGCCTCTATATATATATATATATATATATATATATATATATATATATATATATAATATATATATATATATATATATAGAAATTGCATTCGGTGAGTACACATATATTAGGTGAGTACGTCCCGCGAATCTACATCATTAGATCTTACACAAATCAAGGGCTGAGATTAAACCTCAATCAAACTATATAAACTTACAATTTAACCTAGCAGCCTCACAAGTCATTATCACTTTCTCTTTCTTCCCCCCTTCTCTCTCTAAATCACCCGCTCAAACAATTCTACGTATACTTTCCAACAATTTAAGTTTAATTATTAATCTCATCAATCTAATCAATTCAATCAATTCGAGATTGAATCTGCTTAATCGATTGAAACAACTTAATCAAACCTCAATTTCAGATCTTTCAATTGAGATCGCATCTTTCGATCGCACATTTTCAATCGACTTCCAGGTTAGTTCTAAGTCGTCTAGTTACTTTCAAATTCTTATTCAATTAAAGAAATTTGATTTTGTTATTGAATTTTGGTTTGTATAATTAATGTTCATATTGTTAATATTGTTGATTTTTCAGATTATTAATGTCGGTTATATGTTTTTTTCATATTAATTCCGAAAAAATCAAGGATATGAAATGGTAAGACTAACAATTTTTCATATTTTTGTGCTTTATTTGATTGCGATTGAGAGATCTTATGATGTGCGAAGTCGGGAATTATTTCGTGTTATAACATCAATTTTATAATACTTACTGTCTATTATATGTGTTCTTCGTGTTTGTCAATAAATTAGGGTTATGAAATTCTGAAATTCATAGCCGGACTTGTTTTCATGAAAATTGGGGGTAGAATGACGATTAAATTAGCTCCCATAAAATACTCAACATATATTACAGTAATTGCGTTACCGTAACATTATTACTGCATCACATAAATGAATAAGCATTGAAAGTTAATGTAATAGTGTTACAGTAACAAGAGTACTTCATTGCAGTAACAACATTATTCTATATAAGTCGTTGTCAACGTTATTCTTTATGTCGATCAATTTAGAAAGGATTTCGATCATTCTTTATGGAGATTGTGTGCTTCGTTTGACTTTATTTTAGTAATGATTATAATTGTGTTACAGTTTAATGTGTTACAGTAGCAGTTTAATATGTTACATTAACAGTTTTAATGTGTTTATGTTAATGGAAACTTGCTGGCCTTGTGTTAAAATAATACATGAAGAATTTGTTGGCGTTACATTAAATTGATTTCCTGTACAGTGGTGACTATTTTGATGACGTAATATAGCACTATTTTTGTTTGAGAAACCATAAATAGATGACATTATAAACTATTATAATATACTGGTTAAAATTTTTTCAAAGAGTCGTAGTCATTTTCTGAGAATAATAGGAGGACAAGAAATTTATCATTATTCATTTCATTTAAAAGTTCAAGAAGTTCGTTTAAAGGCTATTAGCTCAAATGAGAGAGCGATGTGCAAACCTTGTACATAGGTATGGGTTCAAATCTCATATAGCCTATTTATTTTAATATCGTATTGTAAACCTTTTAGGTGGCCATATAACCTAACATGAGTTATTGTGTGGTCCACACTACTTCGTTAGTTTAATTTATCAGAGAATGTTATGCATTTCTCTTTATTTATTTTTTTGGTAGTTGTTAATTAATGACTTATTGTAACGGTGATAGTGTAATATCATTTACTCATTAAAGTAACAATGTTACAGTAACGAGGATACTGTAACATCATTGATTCGTCAAAGTAACACGGAAACAGTTGTAATAGGTTCTAACTAATTTCATCAACAAAAGGCAAGTGAATACAGATTCGTTCAGGCATTTCTATTATGCTAAAATGTTTGGCAACAACACATCACAACAATGTGAAAAGTCTACCTTAAGTATACATCATAATCACACATCAAATACGAAAACAATGTTAACAATCTCAACTAGCATTTCAACTTCAATAACGCTGCCTTCTTCATGCTTATCTTCACGAGTGATTAGTTAGTGTCATCCTCTTTTTTGTATATACAGTCTCCTTGCATGCCTTTTTTGTATTGGTTGATCTTTTCAAATCTTCCTGTTCAAATTTGCTGACATTCAAAACAAACATTCAACCATTAATAACTAAACATATGCGAAAGATGTGGTCCATCACTAGTGATGCAATCAAATTTAATTGGAAAAAACACACAACATCAAATATACAATGTTGTAACAGTATTTCAAGTTCATCTTAATCATACATTTAATAATGTTGTGTCGAGTATGTTACGAAAGCTAATCATCAATTTTACCCCAATTTTAACGAAAACAAATATTGGTATGAATGTCACACTGTCATAACCCTAACTTTTCGCAAAAACACTGCAATCGACAAAAAAAAAGCCATGAACACATACAAATCTAACATAGTTTTTTGGCGAAAAATCAATTACTCAGTTTGAGTAATTGACTTATTGTTTGGTCCACACCATTTTGTTAGTTTAGTTTATTAGAGAATGTAGTGCATTCATCTTTTTTTATTTTTTGTAATTGTTAACGATGATTTGTGACGGTGGTACTGTAACGTCATTACTCATTAAAGTAACAATATTACAGTAACGAGATTACCATAACATCATTGATTCATCAAAGTTACAGAAACAATATTAAAAGTTCTAATTCTAATTCATTTCATCAACAAACGACAAGTAAATACAAATTCGTTCTGGTGCTTCTGATATGCTAAAATGTTTGACAATAACACATCACAATAACGTGAAATTTTTTTCAACAAATATACATCATAATCACACATCAAAATCTGATAACAATGTTAACATTATCAACTAGCATTTCAACTTCAAAAATGATGCCTCAGGTAGCCCACACATAATTTCAATAATCGTTTACATCATAGAATTAAATTTAATAAAAAAAATCAATCCGATCCAGCTTACAGTAACCGTCCAACAATACTATTTTTTGTTTACAGTAATACTACTGCTTTTACACCACTAAAGAGCCCCAAAACTTTACACCATTAATAAACATCAAGTGTTTTTTCCTTCAACTCAACATTTGTTTCAATGACAAGTTACTTCTCCATCAATATGTACCCAATCTTCTATTTATCATTAGGACAAACACCTACTGCATCTCACATTTTAAGCAACATATTAATAATGTAACATAGATACAGTAACTGAGCTATAGTAACAATATAACGTTGACAGATATTGTAAAAAAAATGGTTATTCACCTTTAAAAGAAAATTCTTTTTATTTACAAAAAAAAGTTGAAACAAGTAATAGTATTACAACAATGAAAGATGATGTTACAACAATTTTGCAAGTTAATCCAGTTTTATGACTAATCTACACCAAAAACTAACAGCATAATACATACAAAAGAGATATAAGAGTAATAAAAACACAGTAACAGTGTCATAGTAACACCATTACTGTAATACAACTACACTAATTACACAAAGAGTGCGTGTTACAGTTCAATACGAATTGGAAAAAAGGAGAACATACATCAATCACGCAAATCATTCGTAGTACCAAGCATAATTGTTTTTGGCAATAACTGAACATGAAGAGCACAACAAAACAATAATATCGCGCAAAACAAAAATGAACATTAATTACTCGGTCTTTACAAATCATTAACTATAATTTTTGGCGAATAGTTGAACATGAAGAAAGACAAATTTCAATAGTCAGCAAAAAAAAATGAGCAGTAATTTTCCAGTTTCTACAAATCATTAACCCTAATTTTTAGGCGAAAACTATTAACATGGAAGAAATACACAAATCAATAGCAAGTAAAAGAAAATCAACTATCATGCAGTAATAATGTTACAGTAACGTTATTACAGTAACATGTCTCGTTACGAAAGCTAATCATCGCATTTACCCTAATTTTCACGAAAACAAGTACAGGTTAGAACCCTAACTTTTCGCACAAACACTGCAATCGACAAAAAAATATACACATACAAATCAAACATAGTTTTTTGACGAAAAATCAATTAATCAATTTGAGCGAAACATGAACCCTAACTTTTTGTTGAATACGAAACTTAAATTAAATAAAAATCAACTAATAATTTAATCATATCAATTAAGAACAACAACAACAACAACAACAACAACAACAACAACAACAACAACAACAACAACAACAACAACAACAACAACGATCAATAACATCAATCATAACTTAATTTTACAAAAAATAGCGAAAAGTAATGATTATACCTCTTATTTATGTGAAAAAACGGATGAAATCGAATCTTGACTATATTTTTTTTAAGATCTCCGTTTGATTTTGAAGAGATTGCGCTGAATTTTAATGTTTTTTGAAATAAAGTTGGTTGAAATAATTTCTCCTGTTTTCTTGTTCAGTATTCAAGGATTTTATTTGAGAGAGATAAAGTTTTTAGAGAGAGAAAAAATAAGATAACAATGAAAATTGTGATAACAATGAAAATTGTGATGCCAGTGTTTAGTTTTTATATTTCTTGTAGATTGCTTGAGGGTGACGTGGCTGAATGAGGGCTGTTGGATCTTCTTCATCCAATGGTCCTTATTCATAGGACCGTACTCACTTAAGAAGCTAGACTCACCGGATGCTCACTATATATATATATATATATATATATATATATATATATAGAGGCGGGATCTCGTGAGTTTGGTTCTTATGGTGAGTTTGTACTAATAAAATTTCAGCCATTGGATCTACTTAACTAATGGCTTAGATCAATACTTAGATTATACCTATACTAATAATAAATATAAAAGCAAAACTTAAAACAAAAGGAAAAGGAAAACAAAACGCAAAAACAAAAAATTGACGGCGGAAAGAGAAATAAGAATTCATTATATTTTTTTATCTCTCTCTCAAAAATCCAGTCTCTCTCTAAAACTCTCTTTCAGCTACCTCACAAAGCATCATCGTCGATAATCAAACCAGCAAAAAAATACAGAATTACAGCATGCAAAACGAAGTAAACAACGCGATAGTTTCTATGGATACAGGTAATAATCTATCGAATGAAAATTAATTATCATATGCTCTTATATCGTTAGGATAATGATCGATTTCTTCAATTTAAAAGTTGTTTCGCAGTAATTCAATTTTTATAGTTATAGTTATTGTTATTGTTGTTGTTACTGTTATTAAGAAAAAAAAAGTCAAGTAATTGTTATTATATTAATCGTTATGCTAGTGCTACTGTTATTGTTATGTGATGCATGAATTCTCTTACTGTTATTGCTGTGTTATTGTTATATATGAATCACGTTAAGGTTATTGTTACGTTAGTTGCTATGTAATTTCTATTGATCTCGTCGTACATGAATCGTCGTACAGTTATATTATTGTCATGTTATTGTTATGTTATTGTTTTGTTCTTATTTATTGTTACTGTTATTGTTATGCTGTTATTGTTATGTTTTTATACTAATGTTATTGTGATGTTATTGTTATGTTTTTATACTAATGTTATTGTGATGTTATTGTTATGTTTTTATACTAATGTTATTGTGATGTTATTGTTATGTTTTTATACTATTGTGATGTTATTGTGATGTTATTGTTATGTTTTTATACTAATGTTATTGTGATGTTATTGTGATGTTATTGTGATGTTATTATGATGTTATTATGTTATTGTTATGTTATTGTGGCAGATATCTCTACTGTATCTGTTCTGGATATTTCTACTGTGTCTGTTGCGGAAAATACAATTCCAACATCTGGTGAATCATCAAATGGCAATATGTCTTCCACCCCAACTTGTACACAAGGGGAAGATGAGTTTATTCCTTCGCTTCAATACAGTAGCACACCAGGAGGTAGTGAACGATGGATACGAACTGTTGAAGCGGAGTTTACGCCTAAGCTTGGCATGTCCTTTTCAACAGTGGACAAGGGGCTGGAGTTCTATAAAATTTATGCCTTGGCGTGTGGCTTTGATGTGAGAAAACACACAAATGGGACTGCAAAGGGTGGTGTTCTTCTAAAACTAATAGTGTGCAACAAGCAAGGAGAAAGGGATATGAAAAGGAGACTCCGTCTCCAATCAGCAAATTATGAATTTGGTAGTTCGAGTACGACAGAACAAAAAACGCCAAAGACTAGACAGCCAAAGAAGCACAAACTGTTAAGGTGTCACTGTCCTGCCAAGATGAGATTGAGAACCATTCCACCTCCAGCTAACAAGCCAGGAGAGGAACCTACACATATTGTCGACCAATTTGTAGAAGTTCACAACCATGCGCTTTACTCTATTAGAAATAGAGAATTCCAAAAGCTGTCGAGGGAACTCAATGCTTACCATAAAAAATTGATTATTGATCATTCGAAGCTGAACATAGGAGCAACAACAACTTACAGAATGGTGAAGGAGAATTCAAATGGCTATCAAAACATCGGAGCGACTTTGATAGACTTTAAGAATTTCAAGAAGGATGTAAAGTGTTACATCGGAAGTAATGACGCTACCATGTTCATTGATAACTTCAAGCACCTTGCTGAAACAAAGGGTTTCTACTTTGCTTATGATGTGGATGAAACCAAGTGCTTAACGAAGGTTTTTTGGGCAGACAAAGAAGCTCGAAACAACTACCGATTGTATGGTGACACAATATCCTTTGACCCAACATACGCGACCAACAAGTACTTTATGGTGTTCACTCCCTTCACGGGGGTAGACAACCACAAAAAATCAATAACTTTTGGAGCTGGTTTACTGGAACATGAGGATGACATATCGTTCAAATGGATTTTCAACAAGTTTTTGGATGCAATGGAGGGGAAGGAACCTCAATGTATCATCACTGATCAGTGCCCTGGCATCAAAAAAGCATTTCCCCTTGTATTTAAGAGTGCTAGGCAAAAATATTGCATGTGGCACATAATGCAAAAAATGGCTGAAAAAGCAGGGAAGACACTGTGCAGTGAGACTGATTTTCTGACCAAGATAAATGCAGTTGTTTGGGACATTGATCTAGAGCCCAATGAATTTGAGGAAAACTGGAGAAGTGTTATTTCTGATCATGCCCTTGAAGAGAACAGTTGGCTGTCGGCCATGTTTTCAATGAGAGACAAGTGGATACCTGCCTACTTTCGGGACTTGCCGCTTGGTTGTTTGCTGAGGACTACACAGAGGTCTGAAAGCGAAAACAGCTATTTCAAGAGATTTGAAAACCATTTTGGAACACTAGTGGAATTTTGGATGAGGTTCAATTCTGCAATGGAACAACAAAGGTACAATCAGAAGAAGTTAGATGCTGAAAATGAACATAGTATGGTCGAAAAAATCAGCCCATTGAGATTAGAGGAGCATGCATCTCTAATTTACACCCATGCTATTTTTACTGAGTTTCAGAAGGAGGTGAAACACTCTATTTGTAGTATGGGAAATGGAGGTTTGACTGTTAAAAATGAGGTTGAATCACATCTGGTGGATGATGGGTTGAAAAATAGGAGTTTCCTGGTAGAATATAATGCAGCAAATAACGAAGCAAAATGTGATTGTAAGTTGTTTGAGAGGAGGGGTTTCGTTTGTAGGCATGTAATTTGGGTGTGGAAAGGTAGGAAGGTATACCAGATACCTGAACCTTATATTCTCACACGATGGACCAAAAAATCGTACAGGCCTATTGTCTATGATGAAAATGGAAAAGTCATTGAGGACTTTGATGAGGTTGACGTCAGGAAAATCGAAATGTCAAATGTTTGGTCAGAAATTTATAAAACGGTTGGGCTGCTTGACAGTGGTGAGCTAAAGAATATGAAGGAATTTTCTAAATTGCTGAAACAGTTCAGGGAGACAGTGGTAGGGGCAGTAGAGAAAAAATCAAAAAACAAGGAAATTGAGGATCTCCTCGGCTGCAAAGCTCCACAGGAAATCGACATACTACCGCCACATAAGGCAAAGAACAAGGGAAGTGGGAAAAGACAAATGTCGTCAAAAGAGAAGGCTGTAAGGAAAACAGAAAAGAGGAAGAGAAGGTGTGGTAACTGTAAAAGATGGGTAAACCACAACAGCAGAACTTGTAACCTTCCTTTTGTAGAGGATCTGCCCTCTGACGATGATGAACGTGAAACAGACGACGAAGAGGTATCAATCTTCTCTTTTGTTTTCTTTGTTTGTGGTTTGTGCACAACTACAATGACTAACACAGTAACACACATGATAACATTCATACACACATGATAAAATGCTACTTGCTGTTAAAAATTACAGGAGGAATCATCTGATGCATGAAGTGAGCAAGGAAAAACACATGGAATAATATGATGCAAGAAGAGATAACCTGAAGTATTTTTAAATTTTTGCATTATATATGGATTTAATAATATTGTCAAGATACATTAAACATTACCATTGCATGAAACGAGTGGAAACTCTATTTTATATTTCAAGCTTAATAATATATTAGAATAACATCACAATAACACAACAGTAACACTGCAGTAACAACACAATAACACTGCAGTAACAAGACAATAACACCACAATAACACCATAATAACATTCGAGTAACACTTAGGTAGCAGAAAATTAAAACTAAAAGGCAATTAACTGCTGACATTCTCTAATAACTGCTGCAATTAACTGCTAAAACTAGAAGGTTTATTGATTAAAAATATTTAATTTTTTAAATTTCAAAAAATAAATACCAGTTAAGTAATTGATTGCAAACTTCTCTAATTCCTATCTAGAAAAAATAACTGATGACATTCTCTAATAACTACTGCAAGTTTCTCTAATTGCTTATAAATACCTGTATCAACAATCAAATTTATTCAGTCATTCTCCAAACGAAAAAAAAAAACAGAAGACCAAAATACCGGTACTTTACATTCCTCTGCATAAGGTAATCTCCTATCTATTTTTATTTTATTTTTTATGTTATCCATTTTTTTAATACTTTGATATCTGTTCTCAAGGCGTAAAGGATAATGTTTTCCATTGTTCAGAATGAGTTCCATAACAGACAATAACCAAATATCTCCATTAGAGGAAGCACTGGATAAAGCAAATAAGAAGATAGAATCGCTTTCGATAGAAATACTGGAAGCACTAACCAATGTTGAGGCGGCTGAGGCACGTGAAGAGTACATGCAAAAAGAACTGGACAGTCTCGAGGCACAAATAAAGTTTCTTAAGGCGGAGAAAGATGGTATGCGTAGGCAGTTGGAGGAAAAACAGTACACAGAAGCAGACATGGATGGTCAATTTGTTGCTGGTGTCAAGGCTCTAAAGAAGTCATATACTCGTGTCAATACTTCAATTCCTGACAATTGGTCGGCAGTTCATGAAGCCATGGAACTAATGCACGCATACAAAAAAAACCTTAGGGATGACTTCCTGGAGGGTGAGAGCAGTGTGCAAGGCCCACAGAACAAGCGACCGAGAAGGGAATGAAGAATTACTAATGTGTTTTAGCGTTCTGTTTTTTAGTATTTGTTCTTTCAAACTAATGTGTTTACTTTATCAAGGAATGATTCTATTAACGTTTAAAGTTAGTCTACTAATGTGTTCATGCACTTAAATTTAGTGTATTTTCATTTCATAATGTTACAACTGAATAACAGTAACACAACAATAACCCAACGATAACACCACAATAACACCACAATAACACAACAGTAACAACACAATAACACGACAGTAACACCACAGTAACAACACAATAACACGACAGTAACACCACAATAACACCACAGTAACATAACAAAACAATAAACAATAACACAAGAATAACCGTATATTAACAATACAATAACACCACAGTAACAATAACAAAACAATAAACAATAACACAAGAATAACACTACAATAACACCACAGTAACACTACAATAACACTACAATAACACCACAGTAACACCACAGTAACACCACAGAACAGAACACCACAGTAACAATAACAAAACAATAACACAAGAATAACACCACAGTAACAGAACAAGAAACAATAACACAAGAATAACATCACAATAACACCACAGTAACAACACAATAACAGCACAATAACAGTTACTCAAGAGAATAACCGTATATTAACAATACAATAACACCACAGTAACACCACAGTAACACCACAGTAACAATAAACAATAACACAAGAATAACACTACAATAACACCACAGTAACACTACAGTAACAAAACAATAACACCACAGTAACAGTTGATAAACTGTTCAAAACACCAGAAAAACGCAACAGTTGAGGAACTTAAGAATTTAGAAAACTGCATTAACAATCTTTTTTGTAGATACTACAATAATACTTACTACAATAGGTATAAACAACAATAATCAACAGTGAAATAAAATCCTAAAACTACTAGTTCAGTTACAAAAGATACTTAATCTACTTTATACACAACCTTCAACGGTACAGCTTCATCTGCAGAAATTGCATCTTGATTTGTTGGAGCAATGTTCACTTTGTACCTCCTTGCATTAGAAACAACACTCAAAATATGAGGTTTCCTTAGCTCCTGCTTTTTTACATTTTCCAGGACAAAATTCCTGTACTGATTCATATCCGCCAACATTAGAGAAGCAGCTATTTCAGCACAGTAGCTTCTACGAGAGACCTTCACCCCAAGGTCCGACTTGAATTCAGTTCCTTCATATTGAGCCATGGTATAGAGCATGAAACACCCGGACTCGTCGTTGATAGGCTCCTTCTTTTTCCAATCGAACTTGACATCACGGACTTCAAAATCTGAACAGTCTGATTCCTTGATGATGTTTTTCATCTTTAAATAAAGACGCATGTGGTCGCGCTGAACATAAGAGGATATAAGAAAATGATAAGATCATAATATAATAAGCATACAAAAAATACCAAAAAGAAACAGTAAAAATTATAAAGCACTGACCAAAATCTCTGCCAACTTGAACATATCCGGATATTCGTCTTCTTTGTAAAGGATGTTGTCCAATAAATCTGTGGACTGGTTGATGAAATTTATGCACACACATGCGTAATGATCATTGAGAAAAATAGGTAAGAAGATAAGATCGGAGTTCAGATGACATTTTCCATAGCAGCAATTTATAAAAGTATCCCAAGATTGGAACAGCCTATTAGTAGCTTCCTCATTAATGCTTGAGCCGTAATAGTTATCTAACAAAGAATAAAGCATGTCCTGCTGCAAAGAATAACAAAAATCATAATTGTAAAATTATCACCAAATAATGACGAATAAATAGCTACTCAATAAATGGATTAACAAAACACAAAACGCTAACCATATGACGAAGTCCAAAGAACATCGTGCTCGGTTCTGATCTTTGTTCAAACTCCAGCGAATTCAAAAGAGTTGACCAGCACTCCACTACTCTTGTTGACATTAAAGGGCCTGGAAGTATTGACAGAAGATCATTCCTGTCCAAAAACAAGCCTTCACCTTCGTTGTATGCCACAAAAATCTCTCTGAAAATGGGGAATAAAATATAATAAGAACACTAAAATAACACAATAATAACAATAGAATAACACTACAAGAAAAAAAACAGATTAAACACTAGACAAAAACAGTACAATAACACCACAATAACACCACAGTAACAGTACAACAACACTACAATAACACTACAATAACACCACAATAACACTACAGTAACACCACAATAACACTACAGTAACAGTACAACAACACTACGTTATTTTTGGAAAAGAAAACAGAGAAAACAAAAAGAAAACGTACGTTAGTGACAAACCAAAATCATCCAGGAAACACAGGTCCACCACTTGCTTCCGCAACTTGAGCATCTTAGAGAGCAATTTTTGGTTTTTCCTCATGAAGACCGATACTAGAAGTATCTGATTATCTTCTCCCCCGCAATCAAGGGAGCAACCAAGCCCATCATCTGCCATCCCCCTTTTGCGGCTACCCAAAACTGACTTTAAGCTCTTAGGGGTGTCGCCCTTAATGCTAACAGGCCCGGCTGGAGGTGTACTAACAGAAGCGGATGCTTCAACGGTGCTGGTGACAGTAGACTTGGCACCAGAGACAGATGGAGACTGCGAATTTTTCAACTTCTTACAAGAAGTTTTCTTCCAGGCAATGGACTTACGTTTTATCCCCTTTTGAGACGGCCTACATTCTTCAAGCTCAATAAGGCGTTTCTCCACAAGATTGTTCAGCATTGCCTCTTTTTTGTTGCCCAGCTGGGACAGAGTGTTTATGAAGTCATCCCGGCCCTCGTTCAAATCAGACAACGTTAACAAGGCAGTGATCTCAGCTCGATAAAGGTCTCTAGAATCAGAGTTGCCCAAGTTGCACTCAAAAAGATTCCCTCGATAAAAGAGCATGTGCAACATCATATATACACCACAATCCAAGCTGACATGGTCACTGGTTTGCCAGCTAAAAGGGATGTTCACAATCTCATAATCTTTTACCTCAGCCCCTCGGGGAACTCCATTTTCAACAAGAAAATCAGACATTATGTTTAACTACAAAACAAACCAAAAACAACCATTCATAAGCAACAATATCACTACTTGTATTATTTATCTTTTTTCAAAATAAAATATAGTAAATCACTTACAACAGTATGGCAATACAGGCCAATCTCAGAATCCTTCCCATAAAACAAAAGCTTCTTGTATACATTATCAAGATATTCAACCTTACGCTTGGTAAAGTTGATACACAAACAGCTAAAGTGGTCACCCAGGTGAAGTGGGATAAAAATCTGAGAAATATTTTAAAATTAAAATAATTAGATAACTGTGATACCCACAATAATAACACCACAATAACAACAGAATAACACCGCAATAACAAAGGAATAACACCACAATAACAACAGAATAACACCTGCAGTGATACCCACAGTAACAACACATTAACAACATAATAACACCACAATAACAAAGGAATAACACCACAATAACACAACCATAACATCCATGTTTCTACTAAATG
The DNA here is from genome assembly GCA_022085475.1 of Heliosperma pusillum. NCBI lineage: Eukaryota > Viridiplantae > Streptophyta > Magnoliopsida > Caryophyllales > Caryophyllaceae > Heliosperma > Heliosperma pusillum. The sequence goes on along the minus strand of JAIUZE010030804.1, from coordinate 90,576 downwards.
ATCTAGATCATAGAATTACTTAAAAATTCAACTGTCCAAAACGAAAAACAAATAAAAAATCAAGAAACATACCAGATCAGAATTAAGATCACATTGTTTCTTGTTGTTCCTTATACAACTAAGAAATGCGGACTTAACTTCATCCACCAATACACTTTTAGGAGTCTTCTCATCCTTGGTGGGACTACAGATTCGAACCAATGGTTGCTACAATAAAAGTGAAACAAAAACTTGAGTTGATGTACAAAATGAAAATAAATGAACTATCCACACTCTATATACAAAAACTAACCATTTGAGCCAGGCCAAAGAAAAGTCTGCTCAGATCTACTGAGATACACGTATCATTAAGAAACAACGACCACCACTCAATTACGCCAATCATTATCATTTTCTCTGGAATCATTGTTTCCATATCCTCTTTGGTTAAGTAATTGCTAGTGCCCCAAAGAACAATGTTGTCGCTTGACAAGGAAAAAAAAATTGGATGAGGAAAATATATAAAAGAATAACACTACAATAACACCACAATAACACCATAATAACAGAACAATAAACAACACCACAATAACACCACAATAACACCACAGTAACAGAACTATAAACAATAACACAAGAATAACACTAGAATAACACCACAGTAATACCACAATAACACCACAGTAACACAACAATAACAATACAGTAACACCACAATAACAATACAGTAACACCACAATAACACCACAATAACACCACAGTAACACCACAATAACACCACAGTAACACCACAATAACAGAACTATAAACAATAACACAAGAATAACACTAGAATAACACCACAGTAATACCACAATAACACCACAGTAACACAACAATAACACCACAATAACAATACAGTAACACCACAATAACAATACAGTAACAATACAGTAACAATACAGTAACACCACAGTAACACCACAATAACACCACAGTAACACCACAGTAACACGACAATAACACAAGAATAACACAAGAATAACACCACAGTAACACCACAACAATAAAACATGTAACTTGTTTATTTGGCTGAAAAACAAGAAGAGAAAGGTTGTCTTACGATAGTGGAATATCACAATCATCTAAGAAGCAGTAATCTGCAGCTTGTTTCCTAAGACTTCGCATGGGATTGAAAACATGCTTTGCTGATATCATAGTCTTAGAAAGCACAACCATCTGTTCATCCACTTCCCCGCAGTCAATACTGCACCCAAATGTTTTCGGCACAACAGACATCAGCCCCTCGTCTGACTCTGAGTGCAGCAAATAACTGCTACGGAAATCTGTATTATCCTCCAACACCACATCTCCCCTAGTTGCTGCATTTATCAGCAAATCAGCACTTTCAGCCATCACCGCTTCGGCGTCTTCTGCAGTAACAAATAGATCATCAGGATCCTGTTCCTGCGTCTTCTGCGTTTTTGTCTCCTTGTCATCCTTAACCTTCTCAGCCCCAACATCAAAGAAATCATCATTCCCACCTCCCACATCAACCAGATAATCCTCTACTATCATATTATCTTTCTCTACCTCTTTCCCATCCACTTTCCCACCAGCATTTGTGTCCTCCTTCCCATCTTCCACATGCACACCTTCGTCATACACCTCTTTCTCATGTGCTTCCACATCAGAGAAAACATTACTCAAAATGTCTTCTAGAGAAATCGGTGACTCTTCGATGGTGTGCTCCTTTACATAGTCTTCAATAAGAGGCGACTTTGGAGCTTTATCCTTTTCGACACTATCCTTCTCTACATCTGACAGCTTTACACAGTCCTCGTAGAATTGAGAAAAAAGATCAAAGGATGGTGCTTCGATAATGACATCTTTTGCTTTTATTGGAACAACTGGACGAATTACCCGGCTCTCACGCATTGTCAATATCTCGTTAACATACTCATCAACCTTCTTGATGACTTGACTCGTGAAGAAAGACGGTGTAGCAACAAGATGTTCGGTGCCTACACCATCAGCAGTTCCCGGCTCTTGACTACCAGCTGATGGGGATACTTGACTAGAGTCCTTTAAACTAGACTGTTCAGACCTGGCCTGCATCTTCAACTTGATTAGCTTCATCCTGTCCATATAACGCTTGCAGAAAAGCTCAGAGTCTCTCTCATTCAGCAACAGAAGTTCGTGAACATCCTACCAAATTAAATGGAAAGAATTAACACCAGAGTAACACTACATTAACAAAAGAAAAATACAATAATAGCAAACCAAATGTTTAACAGTAACACCACAGTAACACCACAGTAACACCATAAGAAGACTACAGTAAAACTAAGAAGAAAATAAAATCAGAGTAACACTACAGTAACAGTAGATTATACTATAGAATTACAATAACACAGAAATGAAAAGCACTAAAAGAAACTTACATCTATGGATGATGAATGCACTTCCTCGTCAGTGCGGATATCAGCAGGTAAATCCACAACAATATGACGAACATTCCCAACAGCAGTATTGGGTAAAGATGATGCCTCACCAGACTTGTTGGAATGTTTCCTTGAAATAGGGAAAACAACTTCTGAGCGATCTGAATGGCCCAATCCGCCAGCAGCTTCCTCACGCTTCAACCTATCCCCAAACTTCTGATCATTCCAGTGTTGAATGAGTGGCAGCTCATTACTGAGCTTAGTACCCCTCTTGATATACCGGTGGAAATAGACAATAGCAAGAAGCACTATACAGCCCCGAACATACTTGGCTCCACGCACCGCTTCGCGTACACCAATCACCAACTCTTCAAGAACATACTTACACCAGTTCAACTGGTCTATCCTTGACACATCTTCCACGGCAGATAAAAGTCGTAAATCAACGACAGCACCGCTTGCAGGAGCAAGAAATGACGACATAGCAAATAGAACAAATGTCTGCTTAAACTCTTCGTCGGTCAATCCATTGCTGAGAAGTTTAGTCTTAACAGCAGAAAGTGGTATTGGATCTTTGCTGCTGATAATGTTATACCTTTCACGCCATAAACTCTTCAATGATTCTCCATCGGACGATGAAGAACTGGCGAGACCTGTAACTAACAGCTCCAAATCATGGCCACCATTAGGTAACCCAAACACATCACAAATGTCATCCTCAGTCAATCTGAACTTTTCTGTCTCCGAAACTTCAAAGTATTCCTCGCTTCTAAAAGCAAACAGAAGTTGACTGAACATGGTCATTGGAACTGAAGTCAGCTTCAGATGGAGCAACCCACCAAAGCCAATTTGTCTCAAAGCATCCTTTTTTTCCTCCGAAAGAGCAGATATAACAGCAGTAAGAGACGAAGGGCGACAACGTTTAGTAAAATCACTTGGCCTGTAACCAAAGACAAAGCATAGTCTCTTAAGAGCAAGTAGTAAATAAAACAATAACACAATGAAGTCAAATAAACAAAATGCTAACACCCTATTACAAAATAACAACACAGTAACATGTATAAAAAAGTACACATACACTCTAATTTGACTAGACTTCACATCTGGCTTTTTAGTTTCATCAACAGACAGTAAAAGGTCTTCCTCGGGTTTAACTTTACGGTTTGCCTCGGCCTTTACTCTTCTCCCTGCCTTCCTTTGAGAAGGAGAAGACTTTGATGGAGACGAGCTTTTAATCTTCAATTTGACCATGGTTTCTGTAATAAGGAAAGTACATTAACATATGACCTTACAGCCTAAAGACATTAACAATAACAATACAATAACAACACAACAATAACAATAACAATAACAATAACACAACAATAAAATATAATAACAGTACATAAACAGAATAATAAGACAATAACAATAACACAGCAATAACACAACAATAACAACACAATAACACCACAGTAAGAACACAGTATCAAGAGAATAAAACCACAATAAACACACAGTAACAAGAGAATAACACCAGAATAACACAACAATAACAAAACAATAACAACACAAAAATAACACAGCAACAGGAGAATAACACCACAATAAAAGAGGAAGGTAATTTACATAAATATAAAAAATTACAATGATAAACACTGTTGAATACATATTATCAAACATACGATATTAGAAGCCAAGAAACTTAATTTACATTGATATACAAAATTACAGTGAAAAACACTGTTGAATACATAATGTCAGACGGACTACATTAAAAGCCGACAAAGTTAATTTACATTGATATTGAAAATTACAGCCTAAAGACATTACAGTCTTCAAAAAGAATCCCAAAATGTGCTTCATACTAACATATGACCTTACAATCTAAAGAAATTACAGTCTTCAAAAAGGATCCCAAAATGTGCTTGATACTAACATAAGACATTACATTGATCAAAATGTGCTTGATACTAACATTACATAACCTAAATTTTAGTCAAGCATTATAACATCTTCATCAGAATGAAGGACATGATTTGTAAGTTCAAAATTACAACAGAAATCATAGATTGGTTGATCAAGTTGAATTGTATAATTCTCCAAAAGAAGTGGCGGTGTAATATGCTCCAAATCACTATTGTTTAAAAACTGGCGAATATGGAGAAGCGCCTTGGCGGGCTTAGCTGCAATCATATAGCACTTGCATTGTTTGGAAACTAATTTAGAACCCCTGAAAACAGACTTCACCCCCAGCGTAGTAGTACTTGTAAGACGTCTCATGTATTCGACGTTGAAACCAGGTGCACTTTTATGGAATAAAAAAATTTGAGACCACTTCTTACAAACAACAGCCATATTTTTCTTATCCACATTATTCTCGACATGTTGAAAGACACTCTCCATTAGATCCGTGTTATTCAGTACTGACCACATTGATCTATTTTTACGACCTTCTACGATAACTTCAAAGTGCTTGTCCACATCAGACTCTGACACCCAACCCATGGTTTGTTTCTTTTCAATTACATATTCATTAGCAAATAATGCTCTATCTTCCTCCTCTATATTATATAACCATCCCTTGCAAAGGATGTCCATATGTGTGTTTGGACCTAAGAACAAAGGCAACACGCAAAGGCGTGAAAAGAAAAACATAATAAAGTGGGAAAAACTGAAAGACAAACTAACTAACTAAGACTGCTGAAAGTAACGCCACAGTAACCCCACAATGACAAAATATCACCACAGAAATACCACAATTACAGTAACACCACAATAACACCACAATAATAGGACAATAAACAATAACACCACAATAACACCACAATAACACCACAATAATAGGACAATAAACAACAACACCACAATAACACCACAATAACACCACAATAACACCATAATAACACCACAATAACACCAGTAAGTAACTAAGACTGCTGAAAGTAACATTGAATGAAAGATGCAACTCGATAGTTTATTTTTTGGCAGTATGATTGCATGTAATAACAAAGACAGCTGAAAGACAAACTATATTAACAATAAACGAACAAATACACTGAAATAACAGTAATATGACACAGTAATGGCGAAATAACAAGGAAAAACCCTAGAAATATGAATAGTTTTGTGAAATCAACAAAATGAAAACAGGAAATTCGAAAAAAACAACAATGTATAAGGTAAAACATTTAGACGAAGCTTGATCATAAGAAATTTGTTGTAAAATACAGAGAAAAGACAAAGTAAAGAGAAAAGGACCAAAAAAACAACAAAAGAACAGTAAAAAATGGAATGAAAACAAAATATATGGAAATAAGAAGAGGAAAAGAGGAAAAGAAGAAGAAATAACCTGAAAATAAGAGGAAAAGAAGAACAAAAAGAGTAAAAAATCACGAATCGCCTGGAGTAACAACACAATAACAAAGGAGAGAGAAAGGAGGAGTAACTGAGCGTTAGAGAGAGAAAGCGAAATAACAATTATGAATGACAGTAAAAAAGAAATCGTTTTTAAATGCAGTAAAAAGCAAATAATAATTACTGCTGACAGGTGGAGTTGATCTAGACCATCAATCTTGTATAATCCTATGGTCTAGATTTATGAGGACCAACTCACCATAAGACTCTCAACTCACAAGAACCTAATTCTATATATATATATACATGTGAATTACGAGAAGTATAAATAAGCATTTCCTTGTATTAAGATATAGGCGCATGAAGTACAAAACCGTAAGCATCCGATTATAGACATACTCGGGGAAGACACCCTTAGGAAACTATATACTCACTAGGGCTTACATCTCACCGTTAGTGGCATATACTTGATAAGATAGAGACTCGACATATAAACCACGCCAAGTCATCCAATGGTCACAAATAGTCAACATATAAACATCCATCCAAACATACGAATATGGTAAAATAATCTCTCACGGTTAATGACACGCACTAGCACCATGTACATAGCAAGTATGATCAATACACGTCCACAGGATAAACATTTCTCTGAACCATACACGATAAACATTTCGTATATGTAGACTCATTTCCTCCCGGTAGGACGACAAAAATAATCCATTTCTAGTCTAAACCTGGCCAGACTCTCGGAATAAACATGTTCCGGTTCGACATGCGATACACATTTCGCATCCAAGACTCGTTCAAACACAGAAGCCGAGTACCCCAAATTCGGTCAACCTTCACGAAAGAGGCGGAAAGAGCACAAGCATCATAATCAAGCGGTACGCTACATGCAATGACACCACATTGCAAAAATACGACATTTGACGGCCGGATCGATCAACGTATAGCGTTCGCCTCCCAACAACGTTGTCATATCTTCACTAAAACATGCATATGAGCATTTGGGATACATCTCCTCGTTCCGACATTCTAGTCTAACGAGCAAGGAGGTATAGCCGGGGAATGAGAGTTCATAGCACTTGACGAATAATGCTCAAATCAAAACATAAGCAAAACCGACTCAAAGGGGAACATATCAAAAACTGTCACAAAATATGTGATATAAGCGAATGGAATACCATATATTCTAAACATGACTATTTAATGCTATTACGTAAATTTATACGATAAACGAACCATACAAACTATTATAAATGAATGTATAAGAAAAGGAACGAAGAGGAGATCACAGGGGGTACCAGCCGGTCAATGGGACCGGCCGTCGGCTACCCGGCTGGCACTTCAGCAACAATCGAAAAACATTGAAAATACAGGGGAGTCCCAGCCGGTCAGGGGGACCGGCACCCGGCTATCCGGCTGGGAAATACACAACACCAAAAACACACGAAATGCAAGTTTTGCATCTGCCGCGTTCCCAGCCGGTCGGCCGGCTGGGACTACATTCACCCGAGAATCAACATACATCACCAATAATCATCAATAATCATAAATAACTATCATCAACTATCATCAACTATCAACAATCATCAACAATCATTAACAATCATTAACCAACACAAATTCTAATCATACTCATCTAATTCTAACCATATTCACTAATATCAAAACACATTAAATGCCTAATAATTGTCACTAGACATTTAGTAAACATAAAATAAAGTATTAAAACACGTATTGATATCGAGTAACCCTTCACCGTTACCTTTGTGCGTCTTCAATCGTCGTCTAGGTCCTCCACCACTAGATAGTAATCTTTGTCGGGGTCTTGAAGGTCTCCACCTACAAAAGGACAATAAAAGATGAATATAATTCACCTTTGAGAAAGACGGATAAATTGAAAATGAGCAAGACGGTAATTTTATTACCACAAAAGGTAGAGGACGATAAGAGAGGAAGATTATGATGAAAATTAGAGGATTTGAGTGAGTAGTGAAGGAGTAGTGATGAATTTGAGTTGATTCATAAATGGGGTTTAGGGTTTTGGTTACTTGGTGCGGAAGAAGGTGAGTGGAAAAGATGAGGGAGTTGGAGTTATAAGGTGAGTGGAGAAATATGGGGAAAAAAGCCCAAAAGCGGCTTAAGGCGTAATTCACACGAAATTTCGAGTAGAGTCCGAATACGAACTCGGATTTGTTAAATTAGACACGGGAAACTAAGTTGTAGACTAAATTTAAAATTACGCTAACTAGTATCTGTATAAATATTTTAAAAATAAAATAGGGTACATTTGCGGGTGTTACAAGGCCGTGGTATATGTCCTATTGTCATTGGTACTGTTTGGTGACGCCTTCTCTATAAGGTTGGTGCCTATTTGGCCGGTCCTGCTTTATCTGGTTATTTTGCATGTCTTCAGTTTGGGGTCGGGGTATCCGGTGGAGGTCGATTTCCATGACTTGAATCGATTCATTGGGGGTGGTGAGGTCGATCTTTCTATGTTATTGGTCGATTTCCAAAACGCCTTTAATTTGGTTGATCGTGCGACCATTTTACAAGAAGTTCGTCTTCATCGCCCGGTTGTATCCCGATGGGTCAAGTTTTGTTATTCTAGTCCTGCTCGATTATGTTATGGGAAACATAGCTTATAATCTTGTCGGGGGATTTAGCAGGGTGATGCTTTAGGCCCTTTGCTTTTGCATCCCTTGGTGTGCAACATCAGAGACTCTTTTGACTTGAGTCTGCAGGTTTGGTACTTAGATGATGGTACTATTGTAGGGGACACTTTGGTTGTGGGGAAGGTCTTATACCTGATCATGGAGGATGGTCCTAGCTTGAGGCTTCATCTTAATGTTGATAAGACCGAGGTCTTTTGGCCTTTAGAGGACCCCAAGCCAGGAGTCAGCTTCCTGGTGTTTTCCCTCCCTCTATTACTCTGCCTTTGCGTGGTGTCACAGTATTGGGTGGGCCTTTCAGTGTGTGCCCTATTTTTGGAAGTGACATTGTGGCGAAGAGAGTGACTAGGACCATAGAGCTTATAGATTCTGTCGCGAGGATTGATGACTCGTAGTGTGAGTTACTTCTGCTTCGAGCTTGTACTGGTATTTCTAAACGCTATTTTGCTTTGCGTACTTGCTCCCAGCGTGTCTTTGGGTCGGCCAACTTTCTTTTGATGCAACACTTTGTTCTAGTTTGGAACGTATTATTACTGGGTCTGGGTCTGATTTCGGGGATTGGCAGTTGCGAGTTGCCACCTTCCCTTTTCATTTTGGTGGACTCGGGGTTTATGCTTCTGGGGATGTTCTACATTATGGTTTTCTGGCATCCCGTTTGTAGTCTGCTGAGTTGCAGGTTAAGCTCCTCCGTCCTTCCGGTATCATTGCTGCTGGCCCTACTTTTGCTGATGTCGTGCGTGTTTTCAGTGAAGTCACAAATTCTGATCTTGTACGTGACCCTAGTGAATCGTTGCCCCAAAACTTATGAAGAAATTGGCAGATATATATTTCGCGAAGGTTGCCGCTACACCAGACTCTGTTTTCTCTTTGACTCCGCAACATATGGCTTTATAAAAGTCTCAGCAGGGTGCTCACTCCTCTGATTGGTTGCGAGAAGTTCCCATTTCTGGGCTAGGTCAGACTATGAATGAGAGGACTTATCGTTATGTGCTTAGCTATCGATTTAGTGTTCCGTTGTTCGCGGTGTCTAGGCTTTGTGTTGCTTGTTCTCGTGTCTTTGATAGGGATGTTTATGGTGATCATGCTGTGTCTTGTTCTGGTATAATGGGCATTAAGCATATGCATAACCTCGTTCAGGACTCTTTTGGATATCTGCTTCCGGTCTGGGATTTCTGATGGTAAGGAGGTTGACATTGGTTTGGTTGATGGGCATGATAAACCCCTTCGTCCGTCGAGTTTATTAATTTATTCCTGGAACAGGGGGCGAGATGTATGTGTCGATCTAACAGGGTCTTCTTCCTTGACTAAGTCTGGGATGTCTGATTTTGTGCCATGTCTTATTGTCGCTAATGCTGCTCAGCGTAAGTGTGCTAACTACCGGGATTCGTGCATGACGGCAGGTTATGGTTTTCTACCCTTCTCCTTCTCTTTGCTGGGGGAGCTAGATGCAGATGTTGTTACTTTGTTCAAGCGGATTCAGAAATTCTCTTTGTCCCAAGATGTCAGGACTCGAGCTGGCGCATACATTTTTTTCTAGACTTAGCTTCATTATTGCTAAGGGAGTGGGAGCCCTGATAATATCTAGACTGCCCACTAATTTCTTGTAAACTTGGTGTTAATCTAAATAAAAGTTGCGATTTTTTTTTTTTAAAAATAATATAAAAAATAAGGGTTTTTCTATATAGTACCCCTGTATTTTTTCAAATTCTACGTGGTAACCCTACTTTGAAGTCGTATGGTAACCCTCAACTCTATTAATATGTATTGACGTGACCCTTAACTATTTTTTCCGTCAGCTTTTCCGTTAAGTATGTGACGTGGCTAGTTTAATTATGAGATTTTCTACAAGGTAACCCTTTATTTTTTAAAATCCTACAAGATAACCTTAACTTTTCTAGAAATCACATGCTTAAAAAATAATCCCTTAATTGATCTCTTTTTTCACATTTTTACTCAATTACACCCAAAATTGTTAAATACACCCTCATCACCCTTCAATTAAATGAGCTTTAAAAGAGAAAACTAGTAAGAACTTTTTTCTATATAAAAAAATCCCCAATACAACTTTCTAAATGTCAAAGAAAATGTTGTCCGTTCCGAGCATTCTAAGTTGTAACAACCAAGCCCAAATTTGATTCATAGATTTCATCCAATTGAAAACTTGTATTTTCGAAACCCCATTAAAACTGAAAATGTTGTAAACAACTAAAAAATGACTCACTTCAATTATTCAACAACTTGGCACAATAAGTGGTGTACAGTTGAGGAGTGGGGACTCAATTCTAAACTTAAGGCTTAAATTAAAGTTTAATAGCGTATTTCTTTGTTAATTATTGAACCCAATTTTTTGAGAATTACAGTAAGATTTCTTAAAGAGATAATGATAGCAAAAGTTGACATTATTTGGAGTAATTAAGTGAAAAAAGTGCTAGGAAGGAGAAATTGAGTGACTAAGGTACTATTTTTAAGAGTGTTTCTTTTGTATAACAAAATTAGGGTTATCTTGTAGGGTTTAAACAAATAGGGTGTTACCGTGTAGAAAATCTCATAATTCAATTGGCCACGTCACATACTTAACAGAGATATTGACGGAAAAAATATTGAAGGGTCACGGTGATATGTATTAATAAAGTTGAGGGTTACCATATGCGATATTTAAAAAGTAGGGTTGCCACGTAGAATTTGAAAAAAATACAGGGTTTACCATATAGAAAAACCCAAAAAATAATAATAATATTTCAACGAATCAACGGGGTTACTGATTGCTTTTAATAAGCTCTTTTATTAAACATTATGCGTCCACATAGTCGCTAATAATTACAATGTTAGTGATTAAGCATTATGGCTAAGATTTCTATCAAGTTTAACAACTAAGCATTTTTGGTTAAAGTTTCAAACAAGTTTAATAACTAAACTCAAAATAAAAATCGAGCATGCCTTTGATCAAAGTATTACAAGTAGTAAATAGATAACAATACAGTTAAGTGGAATAAAAAATTACTTTGACCTCACACTAATTTTCACCATGCTCTCAAATTGAAACCTATTTAAGATTTTGAATATTACAAGCATAAAGGAGCTTGTCTGAACACTCCGGAAATATGAAGACCAATCATGAAGATCCTGGAACATTCTAGAAACTTCCGGGAGAACTAAGGACATCATAACAAGGATTAGACATTTTTGGAACGATACAAACAATTCCGGAACAAGCTAGAACATAGCGGAACTATTTAGATATATCTAGGCGTAATTTGTACATACTAGAGTAATCTAGGATGAGTCTTGTATATACCAGGAAGCTCTGTAACTGCTAGTCGAGTCTAAAACGTACTAAGTGATACAAATGCGGAAGCTATTTAAATAAACGAACGATGATAGTAGTAAGGATGTGAGGATCGAACTCGTGACTCGTGATATCGAGGGACGAGTTTGATTTTATGGGTGTATTGCTCGAAATAGACCTATTTCTCGAACAATTGGTGCTTAAGTTTTGAAGCGATAAATTAAGTTAAAGACCTATTTAACTTAAATCAAAGATTTGAAGTACTGTTCAAATCTAAAAGTTTGATCAACTGTGAACGTTTTTCATCAACGATGTATCTAAATGGGAGTAGGAAACTAACTTAGCCCAACTCCTTATTCTTATCGACTACTGAACTTCTAATGGCATACAATTGCCTTATTTTAATTATAGTAGATTAAGTTGAATAAAAAAAACTAATCGTAGTTAAACTAAGATACATGAAAGATTTTTCATGTATCACAAAGAATTGTAGGGACTAGAACATTATTAGGAGTCCTATATATAGAGGTCCTTGGCATTAATTTCGCATCATCACACAACATTCACACAAACTTACATAGTATATTCTTAATATAACCAAACATTACCAAAATCTAAGTGTCCAAGTCTTCTCGTTCTCAAGCTAACACTTCTTTATCCATAGACTTAGGCGTTGCCTAGCATATTAAGGGTCTTGCTTGACTTAACTTGCGATAAACCTCAAGTTAAGTATCACATGAGAGTGATAGTTAGGTGTGAGTTATCATCTTGTGATGCCCCGTGTAACACCTGTAACACCCCGCCTCGCTCGGAAGCCTTAGGCTAGGCCTTCCGAATAGGACATAGGGTTACGACCTCAGTTTTCCGAGCTAGTGTATATCAAATCGATAATATCTAAATGAAACTTTAAATTACATTGATTAAATAGATGTCCAACTACATATTAAGGTCGACTATTTACATATACAACTCGTATATAAGTAAAATACAAGTCGTTGATCGCGTCCAATCCCAATGTCATAGTCCCGATTTAACATCATATCATCAATACTTGTTCATCAACTACTCACCATTCGCCAAAAATATCAAATGGATCAAGGTAGGGTTACAAAAAAAAATCCGAAACACGTCCTGTAATACTCGTGTTGGTCGTTGGCCTTGAATCGATCGAGTTGGTGTCCGGGTCGATGATTATGTGCTTATGTTTTAGGTTTAGGGTCGAGTTGGGGGTCAACTTGACCATTAAGTCTTGCTCGGTCGAGTTAAGTTTTAAATACCGAGTTACTGGTCACTCGGTCGAGTATGTGTATAACTCGACCAAGTTGGGGGTTACTCGGTCGAGTAAGGGTGTGAATCGACCGAGTAGGGATACCTGATGAGTCTTTCAGGATTGTTCTTCAGTACTCGACCGAGTTGGGGGTTACTCGGTCGAGAAAGGGTGTGACTCGACCAAGTAGGGATACCTGATGAGTCTTTAGGGATTGTTCTTCAGTGTCACTCGACCGAGTGCCTCTGAACTTGGTTGAGTTGGTCCACTCTGCCGAGTGATTCTTGTACTCGACCGAGTTTAATGCGAATTCTGTTGGAGTAGGTGTCCTCCACAATAGTGCGCCACATAATAAATCTTATTAAGGAATATAATTGGAATATTTATTGACTATATATATGATTAGTCAGTTGATTAACGTAAATCAATAACGGTTGGCTTACTAGAGTTTGACGTTATTGTCGTATGACGGCGGTGATCAACTGATCCCTTTCGGTCACACCTAAAGGATGAAATCCAAATAGTAACTAATTATTTGTATATGATACAGTTGATTAGTCCATTACATATATTCGATATGTACGAGAGTTAATTGTTAGAAATTGAGTTAAGAACTCAAATTAGATTAAATTTATTTTTAATTATGCGATAATTGACTAATAAATTTATATCTTATTTTAATACGATTAAATAAGATTTAACTTAGTAATTAATCGTTAAATTACTAAATTAGTTGAGGTTTTGAGATAGAGGTAATTAGTTAATTATATTTACAAAGAGTTGTAAATAAATTAACTAAGCATTGTGGGACCCATTATATATTGATATAATGGTAGAATATTACTTAAAATGTTAAGTACATATTATTCATTTATTTGTGTCATCTAATTGTTATATGATCAAATTAACACTTAATTATACAAGATAATTAAGCATATGATTAATAAGTATTTGTGGGACAAATATCAAAAATCAAAATGGATCAAAATGGCCTCACATGGCCGGTTATAGTGTAGTGGATGGTGATGATGGTTGCTTTTATTCATACTCACAAGCAACATGTGATTATGACATGAATAGTAAACTTAAAATCATTTTACTCACTACAACACACCACCACTTTGCATGGCAATAAAATAAGAAGAAAAAATCACTCTTTTGGTGATATATGAGCCGGCCGTCTTGGTCTTAAATAGAACATTTGTTGTTCATTTCATTACTTCTTCATTCTTGCTTATTTGTCATTCATCTTTCAAAACTCATCTTCTCTCTAAAACTCTCATATACTAATATTTACCAAGTATTACTATTGTAGTAATATATTCTAATATTAGTATTATAATATCTATCTTATTATTTAGTTAATAATAAGGATAGATTATTTGGTGTCACATTGGTGCAACTTGAAGGAGGTCTTCTAGTTTGGAGATTTCTTGTTCATCCATATTATTAGCTCAAGAACAACAAGAAGGAGTTCTTGTTGTGCCCATATTATTTCCATATCAATGTGAGGAAATTTCTTCTTTTATATAAATGTCTTTATATTTGCATGCATGTTACATAGATCATTAAATACTAAATTAACAATAATTTAGTAACTAATTAGAGGAGTCTAATTAAGGTCTATGGACTTTCATGTGGTATCAGAGCTAGCTTGTAGCATGCATGTTCATTTTGGACATTTTTTTTATTAAAGTTATAAGATAACTAATAAATCAAAACTTTTGAGTTAAATACGATTCTGACAAAATTTTATGGTGCATGTATACCTACTAACCTCAAAATGTTTGTGGTCAAATTTCGTGGTTATAGAGAATGATTTGCTATTTATTTTGATTTTTGGCGTTTAAACCGAGTTAACATGCATTTTATGAGTTAAAACTTAACTAAAAATAGTTGCATGTTAATTATGCCCATTAAATTTTAATATGATCTCACATGCATGTCTTACATATTGTATGTAAAATTTCGTGACTTTTAATTAAGTATTGCATGTTTATTGATTTTTATACGATAAAAGTCGATAATATGAGATTATAATGTTCATAAAATTTAAACGTCCTTTTCTGGTCTTGAAAATTTTTGGTGCATTTTACATTCTGATGTTGATACTCTTGGTGAAATTTCATAATTGTTTTCACTGTTTTACTATATTTAATGATTTTTATTTGATAAAACCATTAAATACTAAGTTATTTGTTCATAAAATTAATTTAAATTTTTTGAACAAATGTTTTTAATTTTAGAGTTCCTGAAATTGTTCCAGAATGTAAAAAATTTTTGGTTTCAAATTTTATGATGTTTATATTTTGTTTTGGTTTTATTTCATAATTATTATGATTAAACCGTAATATTTAGCAAATGAAATCAAATCGATCTAATTAATGACCAACAAAATTAGTAGGGACTAATTTTGAGTTCTAAAATAGTTTATTTAATTAGTTTGAATTTAAATGAGATTTAAATGTTGATATTGATTTTTAATGGTTAAAAATCAATAAATCCCGAAAAATCGAGCTACAATGAGCATGAATGTGTTTAGGGCGATTTTGGCATGAATTTTGCAGCAATTTATTTTATTTATGGTTGAATGAATGAATGTTATTTATTTAATAATTTATGCAAATTTTGTACCTAGTATGGCCTAGTTAAGTTTAATCGTTATTACCCGTAATGTAAGAGAATAACGGTTTGGTTGTAATTTTATTGCGATCTCGCATCGCCGGTTTGTATAATTTAATAATTTTATTTCATAGAATAAATGTATAATAGGAATTTGTATATTTGTATATTTGTAATTATTTTTATGAAGACCGGTGACTCCCTCAAGACGGTGACATTTTGGAAGGTGTTCCAAGTGAAGAGGCAAGGGACCAAGGAGTTGGTTTCCGAATTTGTAACTATCTAGTTAATTTTGATTAGCTAGGTGGCCATACTAGGATTTTATTGTTGCTTGGTTGCTTTCTTTATTTCCGCTCATGCCAAAATCGTCACACATGCATTTTATTTACCGTTATTGTCAATTCAACGTTATTCACAATTCACCGACTTAGTTCACTTATAGGGAATTAATAACTAAATTGACAAGATCTCTCACATGTTTAAAAAATTGAGATTAGCCTTACCAATTAATAACACCTATGAATCCCGGGTTCATTAGGGCTACCACGCTCGTGGGTCCCTTTTTACCTCGGGTAAGTAGGGTGATACGATCACAAGCTAAAATTGGATTGAACTCAACGAGATAAGCGTTATCTTGGGACTAGGAGATGGATTTAGTTGAAATCCGTCAACCAAGAGTTCTAAAGGGTAGAATTAGTCAAGTAATGACTTACCATTTCTAGATAAAGGTAGCATGCGATGACTATTTTTATTTAAAGATGGGTCTTGGAATCATTTATATAATTTAGTGAGAGGTCATTATATAAATGCTAAACATGTTAAAATGTTTTTCAAGTAAATTAACAATGAATGTTTATATATTTCTTTTTGTTGTAGTAACCATATTCGCACAATGTCAACATCATCAAACAATGCAACCTTGGGTAAGGACTCATGGTTGAGATCCGTCATGTACAAGTGTGTCCTGAAAGATGACGGAAGTAACTTCGTTGAATGGGAGTCAACGATCAAGAGTGTCGCGTTATCCGATAACGTGCTTCGCTACTTGGTCGAAGAGCCCCACACCGAACCCGCGCCTAGATCGTCCGCGGTGGTTCGGGCCGAATATGACCTTTATTTGAAGGTTGCAAATGACGTCAAGAATGTCTTGATTTGGTCAATCTCACCCAAACTCAAACTACAATTGATATCACTCGATGCATATGCGATATTCACGAGGATCACGTCGATGTTTTCGCAAGCCCCTCAAATTCTTCAATATGAGGCGGCTACGAAATTCTTTAACACCAAGCTTCAAAAGGGCCAAAAGGTTGGCCCACACGTGCTCAAAATGGTTGAGCATGCGGATACCTTAGAGCGTCTAGGGTGCAAAATTCCGAAGCAATTGGTGGTGGGTAAGATCCTTCATTCACTCACACCTAAGTTCACCCAATGTAGGGTGAACTAGAACATGAACCATGGGGTGAGGAAGGACAAGGGAAAGGGTAAGACTCTTTTCAAGAAAGTCGGCAAGGGAAAGGGCAAGGTCTTTTATAAGTCCAAGCCCAAGGTCAACAAACACGCGGAGGCGGATTGCTATTATTGTAATGGCAAAGGGCATTGGAAACGCAATTGCCCCAAATACTTGAAAGACAAAAAGGACGGTTGTGTGACAACGTCAGGTAAAATTCTTTCATCACTCTATATGATAGATATTAACTTTGCTAGTACATCTTCTTGGGTATTTGATACCAGTTCTGTTTCTCACCTTTTTAATCATGTACAGCGGCTAAAGGATGCGCAAGCACTAGCCAAGGATGGCGTGGACCTGCGCATGGGAAATGGAGGTAAGGTAGCCGCAGTTTCCGTGGGCACCTACGTTCTTCTTTTGCCTAATGGTTTAGAGTTGTATTTAAATAATTGCTATTATGTACCAACTCTTACCAAGAACATTATCTCCATTTCCGTGTTAGACATGGAAGGATTTTCATTTTGTATTAAGAACAATTGTTGTACTTTTTCTTTTAATGAAATGGTTCATGGCGAGGCCATTTCTATTGGAGGTATTTATGTTCTAGATATTGCAAAAGAGGTCTATCATGTAGAAAACAAGAAGCTCAAAACAGGTGAACCTAATCAATCATACCTTTGGCATTGTCGTTTAGGGCACATAAAGGAACGACGCATAAAGAGACTTGTTTCATCTAAAGTACTCAAACCATTCGATTACGAATCTTATGGTGTATGGGAATCTTGTCTTCTAGGTAAGATGACTCGTGCTCCTTTTACGGGAAAAGGGACTTGAGCAAGTGAAGTATTAGGACTTATACAAACGGATGTATGCGGTCCAATGACTATCCAAGGTAGAGGTGGTTATCACTACTTCATTACTTTTAACGACGACTTGAGTAGATATGGATATGTCTACTTGATGAGGCATAAAAGTGATGCTTTTGAAAAATTCAAAGAATTTCAAAATGAAGTAGAAAACCAATTGAATAAAAAGATTTAAACCCTACGATCCTATCGTGGTGGTGAATACTTGAACAATGAATTTGATTCACACCTAAAAGATTGTGGTATAGTATCACAATGAACTCCTTCTGGAACACCTCAATTAAATGGTGTGTCCGAAAGGAGAAATCGAACTTTATTAGATATGGTTCGATCTATGATGAGTCTGACAGAGCTTCCTGATTATTTTTGGGGTTTTGCTATCTTATCTGCAATATTTTCACTAAATCGAAGCCCGACTAAAGCGGCAAACAAGACTCCATATGAGATATGGACAGGAAAGTCCCTTATTTGTCGTTTATGAGAATTCGGGATGCGAGGCTTTTGTTAAGAATAAGTTTGGCGATAAACTCGCACCCAAATCTGACAAATGTCTGTTTGTAGGGTATCCAAAGGAATCACGTGCTTATTACTTCTACAATAAACACGAGGACAAAGTGTTTGTGTCTCGTGAGGCAGTCTTTTTAGAAAATGATTTTATTTCGAAAAGACAGAGTGAGAGAAAATTTGAACTTGATGAAGTCCAAGAGCCACAAACCGAAAAGGACGACGAGAAAAACGTTCCCTCTTCGTCTGGCACGGTCATTATTCCTTCGGAACCTAGGAGGTCAAGCAGAATTAGTCATCAACCTGATAGATACCTTGGTATTATAGAGGAAGGTGATGACTATAATGTGTTACTTTTTGAAAGTAACGAACCTACTACCTACAAAGCAACCATTTCTAGTCCCGACTCAAAGCTATGGCTAGGAGCCATGCAATCCGAAATGGATTCTATGTACGACAATCAAGTATGGGACTTGGTTGATTTACCTAAGGAGGTACGACCTCTTCAGTGTAAGTGGATCTATAAGATCAAAAGTGGCATAGATAAACATAATGATGTTTACAAAGCTAGATTGGTGGCAAAAGGTTTCACCCAAGTTCATGGTCTTCACTATGACGAAACCTTCGCCCCAGTCGCCATGCTTCGATCCATAAGGATTATCTTAGCGGTTGCCGCATTTCATAATTATGACATTTGGTAAATGGATGTCAAAACTGCCTTATTGAATGGGATTCTAGAAGAGGAAGTGTACATGACACAACCTGAAAGTTTTGTGGATCCATCAAACCCTAAGAAGGTATGCAAGCTTAAGAGATCCATCTATGGTCTTAAACAAGCATCCATGAGTTGGAATCATCGTTTCGATCATGTAATTAAACAAAATGGTTTCACTCGAAGCGTCGAGGAACCGTGTTTATACATGAAGTTTAGTGTGAGTAAAGTAACTTTTCTAGTCTTGTATGTAGATGACATACTACTCATTGGGAATGATATTCCAATGCTCACTTCTGTAAAAGAGTGGCTAGGGATACATTTCCAAATAAAAACTTAGGAAAGGCCCAGCGCATCTTAGGTATCCGGATCTATAGGGATAGATCTAAAAGGATACTAGCATTAAGTCAAGAAACTTATATTGATAAGATTCTTGATCGGTTCAACATGAAAGAC
Organism: Heliosperma pusillum; assembly: GCA_022085475.1. Lineage (NCBI taxonomy): Eukaryota > Viridiplantae > Streptophyta > Magnoliopsida > Caryophyllales > Caryophyllaceae > Heliosperma > Heliosperma pusillum. The sequence continues at coordinate 70,997 of JAIUZE010030804.1, read as the reverse complement.
TCTAAGAGAGGCTTTCTTCCTATAAGAAGTGGGATCACTTTGAGCTAGTCAGAGTGCCCTACGAAACCCGAGGAGATTGAACGCATGAAATTGATTCCTTATGCATCTGTTGTTGGATCAATCATGTATGCTATGATGTGCACTCGTCCCGATGTTGCATATGTTTTGAGCATGACAAGTCGTTACCAAGCAAATCCAGGTGAGAGTCACTGGATAGCCGTAAAGAACATCCTTAAGTACTTGAGAAGGACCAAGGATTCGTTCTTAGTGTTTGGAGGCGAGACTGAGTTACGTGTAAAAGGTTACACAGATGCCAGTTTCCAAATAGATAGGGATGATATGAAATCCCAATCCGGCTACGTTTATATGATGAATGAAGAAGCTGTTTGCTGGAATAGTTTCAAGCAAAGCGTTACAGCGGATTCTACAACAGAAGCAGAGTACCTTGCAGCATCTGAAGCATCTGAAGCTGCAAAGGAAGCTGTTTGGATTCGGCAATTTTTGGAAGGACTAACAGTAGTCCCTACTGCCAAAGATCCTATCACGATTTATTGTGATAATAGTGGGGCTATTTTTCAAGCAAAAGAGCCCAAGTCTAGTAATAAGTCTAGACATGTACTTAGGAAATATCATGTAATTAGAGATTACGTGGACAGAAAGGAAATTGACATTTGTAAGGTTGGGACAGATGACAACAGTGCTGATCCTTTAACCAAGCCTTTGTCAAAGACTAAGCATGATGGTCATGTCGTCACCATGGGATTGAGACGTGTACCAGAATTCCTTTAGATTATGTAATATGTAATAATTGAATGTTGCATTAATTATTTCATATATGATAATTGCATTCACTGTTCAAGTTTCATTTTAAACTCTTTTATTTAGTTTGACTAAATTTAATACTTTGTTTATCCGAATAGATTGTAAGACAATGTTGGACCCTATCCAAGTGAATAGGACGAACTTAATATTTTCTCCCTAGTCACTCAACGAGGTGACGTCTCGAAGTAACTAGATTGTAAGTCGATCGATGGTTGGTTCAGCACCATGGGGTCATGGAGATGACTTGTCGTTTACATAGACATACTGTATGACACTCTGTCGAACAGTGACATTGTAGAGACCCTTAAATCAATTATTTGATGCCTGGTCGTGGCAGGGTCTTCTATCTTATTCCTATGAGTCGATTCTTTTGAATGACGACCGTCTATCTGAGTCGGTGCAGTTTCCGATTGGTTTTGGTTGATGTTCTAGGTCGTGCCGTAAAAGGAGGCCGATGGACATCTTCTGGATCATGGTGATCTGCATCATACAGAGTAGATGAATCAACAGGAATTGTTTACCCACGTTGGGTACAAACATCTTTAGGCCACTCGAGGAGAAGTTACTGTAAATGCGTGGCCACGCTCGGAAAGAGATCTATGGTAGATTTTCCGGTCAGACAGTTACTCTCCTTATCGAGAAAACCACTCTAGATATTGTCAATCGCAAGTGCGACCTGAAAGACACCTTGCGTTGAGTTGGAGATGTGATAAAGAGACAAGAGAATCGGTGACGCACACTTGTGTCAGACAAGTAGGAGATTGTTGGAGTAGGTGTCCCTCACAATAGTGCGCCACATAATAAATCTTATTAAGGAATATATTTGGGATATTTATTGACTATATATATGATTAGTCAGTTGATTAACGTAAATCAATAACGGTTGGCTAGATAGAGTTTGACGTTATTGTCGTATGACGGTGGTGATCAACTGTTCCCTTTCGGTCACACCTAAAGGATGAAATCCAAATAGTAACTAATTATTTGTATATGATACAGTTGATTAGACCATTACATATATTCGATATGTACGAGAGTTAATTGTTAGAAATTGAGTTAAGAACTCAAATTAGATTAAATTTATTTTTAAATTATGCGATAATTGACTAATAAATTTATATCTTATTTTAATACGATTAAATAAGATTTAACTTAGTATTTAATCGTCAAATTACTAAATTAGTTGAGGTTTTGAGATAGAGTTAATTAGTTAATTATATTTACAAAGAGTTGTAAAATAAATTAACTAAGCATTGTGGGACCCATTATATATTGATATAATGGTAGAATATTATTTAAAATGTTAAGTACATATTATTCATTTATTTGTGTCATATAATTGTTATATGATCAAATTAACACTTAATTATACAAGATAATTAAGCATATGATTAATAAGTATTTGTGGGACAAATATCAAAAATCAAAATGGATCAAAATGGCCTCACATGGCCGGTTATAGTGTAGTGGATGGTGATGATGGTTTCTCTTATTCATACTCACAAGCAACATGTGATTATGACATGAATAGTAAACCTAAAATCATTTTATCACTACAACACACCACCACTTTGCATGGCAATAAAATAAGAAGAAAAAATCACTCTTTTGGTGATATATGAGCCGGCCCTCTTGGCCTTAAATAGAACAATTGTTGTTCATTTCATTACTTCTTCATTCTTGCTTATTTATCATTCATATCTCAAAACTCATCTTCTCTCTAAAAACTCTCATATACTAATATTTACTAAGTATTACTAGTGTAGTAATATATTCTAATATTAGTAGTATAATATCTATCTTATTATCTAGTTAATAATAAGGATAGATTATTTGGTGTCATCTTGGTGCAACTTGAAGGAGGTCTTCTAGTTTGGAGATTTCTTGTTCATCCATATTATTAGCTCAAGAACAACAAGAAGGAGTTCTTGTTGTGCCCATATTATTTCCATATCAATGTGAGAAAATTTATTCTTTTATATAAATGTCTTTATATTTGCATGCATGTTACATAGATCATTAAATACTAAATTAACAAGTAATTTAGTAACTAATTAGAGGAGTCTAATTAAGGTCTATGGACTTTCAATTTGTATATTTGTAATTATTTTTATAAAGACCGGTGACTCCCTCAAGACGGTGCCATTTTTGGAAGGTGTTCCAAGTGAAGAGGCAAGGGACCAAGGAGTTGGTTTCCGAATTTGTAATTATCTAGTTAATTTGATTAGCTAGGTGGCCATACTAGGATTTTATTGTTGCTTGGTTGCTTGTTTTATTTCCGCTCATGCAAAAATCGTTACACATGCATTTTATTTTCCGTTATTGTCAATTCAACGTTATTCACAATTCACCGACTTAGTTCACTTATAGGGAATTAATAACTAAATTGACAAGATCTCTCACATATTTAAAAAAATTGAGATTAGCCTTACCAATTAGTAACACCTATGAATCCCGTGTTCATTAGGGCTACCACGCTCGTGGGTCCCTTTTTACCTCGGGTAAGTAGATGATACGATCACAAGCTAAAATTGGATTGGACTCAACGAGATAAGCGTTATCTTGGGACTAGGAGATGGATTTAGTTGAAATCCGTCAACCAAGAGTTCTAGGGGTAGAATTAGTCAAGTAATGACCTACCATTTCTAGATAAAGGTAGCATTCTATGACTATTTTTTATTTAAAGATGGGTCTTGGAATCATTTATATAATTTAGTGAGAGGTCATTATATAAATGCTAAACTTGTTAAAATGTCTTTTATAAGTCCAAGCCCAAAGTCAACAAACACGCGGAGGCGGATTGTTATTATTGTAATGGCAAAGGGTATTGGAAACGCAATTGCCCCAAGTACTTGAAAGACAAGAAGGACGGTTGTGTGACAACGTCAGTTAAAATTCTTTCATCACTCTATATGATAGATATTAACTTTGCTAGTACATCTTCTTGGGTATTTGATACCGGTTGTGGTTCTCACCTTTGTAATCATGTAAAGGGGCTGAAGGACGCGCAAGCACTAGCCAAGGGTGACGTGGACCTGCGCATGGGAAATGGAGCTAAGGTAGCCGCAGTTTCCGTGGGCACCTACGTTCTTCTTTTGTCTAATGGTTTAGAGTTGTATTTAAATAATTGCTATTATGTACCAACTCTTACCAAGAACATTATCTCCATTTCCGTGTTAGACATGGAAGGGTTTTTATTTTGTATTAAAACCAATCGTTGTACTTTTTCTTTAAATGAAATGGTTTATGGCGAGGCCATTTCTATTGGAGGTATTTATGTTCTAGATATTTCAAAAGAGGTCTATCATGTAGAAAACAAGAAGCTCAAAACAGGTGAACCTAATCAATCATACCTTTGGCATTGTCGTTTAGGGCACATAAACGAACGACGCATAAAGAGACTTGTTTCATCTAAAGTACTTAAACCATTCGATTACGAATCCACTACTACAATTTAACTCTTTGAGAACGCCACTAAGAAAACGGTGGATCACGGAACTGGTATCTATATTATTTTTGGTTTGGGCGCGCATATAGAAGTTTTTTAGAGAACGGTTGTTTATTCGAACCGTTGTCATTAATTAACAAATAGCACGGTTATCATTGACCAACCGGTCTACAATAACAAAGAGAACGGTTACTTTATATAACCGGTCTGAATGATAAACAAAGAGAACGGTTACTTTATATAACCGGTCTGAATGATAAATCCCTAAATTAAAGAACTACTCATAATAACTTACCCTTCACACTTCTATTTCTTTCAAACACAAGAATCGTCCGTCGCTCACCACCGCTTGCTCACCAGCGTGCCCTAAGTGCCCACCATCGCCGCTAGTCCAGCGTAACCTCCGTCATCACCACCGCTTTTTATTGCAAACGCTTTGGTCGTCGTCGTCGTCGTCGGTCATTCTTCCTGCTGGTAAGACAATATTAAGATTGATAATTGAATGTTGATAATTGAGTATTGCGATTTACACCTGCTGATAATTGAGATTGATAATTGATATATGAGTGTTGATAATTGAGTGTTGAGATATTTGCCATATTGATAATTGCCGTATTTCAATTGTTGATAATTGCCGTAACTCAAACTCCGTCATTCTTCTTGAAATATTTACACCTGCTTCTTGAAATTTTATTGATAATTGCCGTTCATTCTTCCTTCTGGTTAGTTATTTGCTTCTTGAAAGTGATAATTGAGTGTAAACTTATTTGAGATATTAATGGTATAAACATATTTGAGAACTAGCTTAGACCAATAAGTCTTGCTTGTGACGGAGCGACCCGTCGCAAGTTTGCGACGGGTCAATCCCCCTCACAAAGAGCAAGTGGCAAGGCAAGCAGAGTGCTCCATTTGCCCCTCACTTGCTCTGTGTGAGAGAGATTTGACCCGTCACAAATGAGAATTTGTGAACGCGGTTTTATTAATTCATGTTATTTAGTGTACCCCTATAAAATCTTAAATTTCCTTGCTTCTTCCTCTATTTATTTAATACATGAATTCTGATATACTCCGTATATGAGTTAAAGGTTCATCTTGTCTATAACTTTCCCGGTTAAAGTCTTGCTTCTAAACATAGCCACAAAAACTGATAAGCCCCCTTGAACATGAATGGGACACCTAGAAACCTGCCAACATGTAATAAAATTCATATATTCGGCATTCTTTAAAAAAAAAACTGAAAAATTATAAACAACAAAAGTACCCAATGGCCTGATGAGCACACAATAGAATTTCAGTAATGAAGCAATATGTTATATTGTAGGAGTCAAGGACATCTCCAACATTTTTCTTTTCTTTTCTACTTACTCATATAGTCATATGCTTTACGGGCAAAGTTAAAGGATATTAAAAAATTGCTTAAATAAGATAATGTCGATTCTATAGTAGCTTAAAAGGAAAGCGAGAGATTAACATTTAGCAGTAAAATGGAGAAATGGTAAATGGTAATGGATAACCAAACACATCGTTAAGGTCTATAACTAATTGAATAACTAATTGAATAAGTGACAATAAAAATATGAATACTAAGAAATGACCAATATAAAGGCTTATATTGGATTAATCATACGAAGTATTACTTGAGTATCACATCCCAACTTTTTATATGGATAACATTACAGTACCTTGGTTATTCATCCCATCAAAATGTCTTTCATTGACGTCTCCTTTAAATTTGTATGAAAACATGACCCAAGATATGTGAAGGAGGGCTCTTATCTCCAATTTTAAATGACAATATATGAGAAAGATACGTAGTAATAATTTTCAATCAATACATAAACTGTGTTTTCTGACGTCTCCTTTAAATTGTGTTTTCTGAGAAGTGGACTTCAAAGAGTCATAAAATATTCCTCCATATTTCCTAGCGATCATGATACATTTGAATTGATACACCAATCATGCTGATGTGAGAATTATCAGAAATTTGAAGTTCACAAAAGTGTTACTTTGGGTTATTCTTATTTCTAAACAATTCCTATTTTATTTTCTCAAGTTGTTTGACTTGCCCTTATATTTTGGCTAGATTAGAATCGACAAATAGAGCTGTTGGCTGTACCAAGCGCCCAAGAGCTCCTATTTATAAACGCCTTCGTAGTCACCGTTCGTCCTTGCTGCTGTTAATTCGTTAATGTAAGACCATATTTCTTAACTTTTTTTAGTAATTCCTTATTTATTTTATTACGTAAAGTTTCCGGTAATGAACATCTTGTTCTTGTTAATTCTTGTTTTGATCCACATAAAATTTTGTCATCATCGTTCACCAATTACTAATTTGTGTTAATTTGTTTATGCTGCTATCAGGTATTTTTATTTTTTACTGTATAACATTATCATGAAAAATCAAAATCAAGAAGGAGAGGGGAATCATTTAAAGACAAAAATTGAACTGCTTGAATGCGTGTCAGACGTCTGAATGCTTGTCAGACGTCTGAATGCTTGTCAGACGTCTGAATGCTTGTCAGACTGTTGGTAGGATGTAACACTTGGAGCTAATGCGTTTTGTCATAAGTAAGATTGGTCATTTGTGTAGGGCGCTTTCACTGTCCTCGAAGACCGTCATGATTGGTGTCTCCGAAAGGCGGGAAATTTATGGAGAAAGTGGAAATGCACCGTAGTCCGTGAGTGTCTGTACGACGAGACGGGATCTATACAGAGGACACGACCAGACTTGTATAATCACATAACACAAGATGAATGGAATGTGTTTGTGGCGTCTCACACTACCAAGGCATTTAAGGTAATATTATACACTTTGTCATTACATTACATGTCAATATATAGCCTCACACATTGAAAAAAAAAGTTAGTTGTCATGCTTTATAGGAGTAAGTTAACAATTCTCTATTATTATTTCATTTAAAAAAGAAAAGTAATACGAATTTGTGTGAGAATTATTAGCTTTATACAAAATAATAACCATTCTTGTGAAATATAAAGTATCGTAGTGTATTAAAACAAAAGCCTTTTGAAAGTCATATAGGTAAAGGTATACAAATATATAGTACCTGAATATTTGCAAGGTGCACTGAAATCACCAGTAACTAGTCTAGCATCCTAGTTTCATGTGCTGAGAACTTGAAATAAAACATCCTACCTCATATAGAGTGCACATAACCCTGAAACTATAAAGAAAAACAAACACTAATGACCAATACAAACTCATCCAATAGTTTTTTATATGAATTCTTATTATCTAAGAAAGGCTATGACTTGTGTAAAATGTCAGGAAATAAGTGACAAGAACAAGAAGAATGCTTCTATGAAGAAGGAAAAATACTATGGCTCCCGAGCAGGTTATCGAGGAAATGAAATTAAAGTCGTAAGTACATTGTTGTTGTTTAAAATTATGGTTTTTATGCTCTAAAAAATATCAGATTCGACTATACACATAGAGATAAGCAATGTGTTTCTGTGTTAGCCGTGAGTGTTGCGTTAAGAAACTTCATATTTGACTAATTTGCATTTAATGTTTTTTTAGAAGGAAACCTTTGCCGCCAAAGGACACATATTGGAGAAAGTTGATCGACACTTAACTTGGCTAAAGGGTCACACGCCTAATAACGGAGATCAGACCGAATATGATAAGGAAGTCGCCTTGAAAATTGTAAGTGAGAATTTTATCACCTTAAGTCCTATGTAGACATTCTACATTCTGAAACAGTTAGCCGATGGTGCTATATGAATGGTTTTTAGCTATTTTCGCAAATACTTGTTTCAGATTCGGTCTTACAAAATGCGTCTTTTCCTGCAAATACAAGGGTTTAAACAAGACAAGGTTTGAAGTATTACAATGTTTAAGATGTATTTGACAAAAATGTGAAGCTTTATATCAAAGTAAAAATTCTGTGTTCGGTCCTGGTCACGAAAGATGAGATCACATGAAGAGTAATATAATATTTGTAGCAAGGTAGTTGAAAGTATTTATTTAGAAATCATATTGTTGTTGTCCTTGCATGGTTTAAAATGTCGTCCATCTTATGAAAGGCGTTGCTCGAATTCCAAGTTCTACTAGGAGTAACACATCATATTTCTGATAATCCCGAGCTGGAGCTCCATAAGGTCCATCGACGCTTAATCTAGGTAAACTGTAACGATTAAAAATTTTATGACTGTAGGAAGCATTAGAAAATGAGGTGAAGGCAGGTACATTTGTCCCTGAAGGACGAGAAGATATACTTGCTAAGGCACTCGGTAAACCTGAACATGGTGGCCGTGTGCGAGGTGTTCCTGGTGGTATATGCATAACTGAGTATTATGGGAAGGGCCCCAAAAAGCCGACAGAAGCAGAGCTCCTCAAAGAGAAGGTAACTTATTATAGGATTTTTCAATAATTATTTTTGTCATGAGAGTAGATAAAATATGTATATATATATATTTATCTCATCATGAGGATTTTTTTACCTTAGTGTATATGTCCTCGGCAACCCGTTGGGAGCATCTTATGCGGGTATTATGTTTGCCGATATATGTTGGAGATTATCAAAGGAAGATATGTTAATATTCTCCCAAATGTATGTTTTTTATATATTTAAATTATTTGCACCTCTTTGTTTTCTCATATAAATTATTTTACTTTAAATATCATATATAGTAAATTAACTAAATTTTTGGTTTTTTGTGGTGTATAGTACATGCTTAATGCCCCAAAGACATATACGGTTGACCAAATTGATGAGGTGCGGGATATTTGGGCCGAATTCACACTCAAATTTAAGCCTACAAGGAACGATGAATGAAGATGGCGATCAAAGTTTTTTTAGGATCGAATTTTTTGCACTTGGCTAGATGCAACTAATTAATATAGTTAGGATTGACGAATTTTTATTTACATTTTGCTCAAGGTAGGTTGTTTTTGAAATTGTAGGCTCTTACAAACATGAAGTTTAATTGTACTTGTAGATACAAATTTAATTGGAAGGTTATTTGTACATAAAACTTGCTGGAATTTCTGAACTGTAACAGGTTTGATTGTTATGAGCCATACGATTCAATCGCGCAGGGATTACGCTTAAAGCAAAAATATTAAAAAAAAAAAAAATGCCAGCTTCAATGAGAACGGTCATGTATCATACATGTTCTGTTTGAAAAGGTTGTGGTAAAGGCGCCAAAAAAGGTGGAGGCCTTTAACAAAGATAATAGCTTTATCAAGGAGACCGGTTGATAAAACAAACCGTTCTAATAGTTGTTACAAAGAGAACGGTTCATGTAGTTAACCGTTCTAATAGTTGTTACAAAGAGAACGGGTTGACTTTATTTCAACCGTGCTCTAATATCAAAGAGAACGCTTGGCCACACGACGGTTGGATGTAGCTTTAAGAACGGTGTCGGCCCGTTCTCTTTGATCATTATCCTAGTAGTGATCTTATGGTGTATGCGAATCTTGTCTTCTAGGCAAGATGACTCGTGCTCCTTTTACGGGAAAAGGGACACGAGCAAGTGAAGTAATAGGACTTATACATACGGATGTATGCGGTTCAATGACTATCCAAGCTAGAGGTGGTTATCACTACTTCATTACTTTTACCCACGACTTTAGTAGATATGGATATGTCTACTTGATGAGGCATAAAAGTGATGCTTTTGAAAAATTCAAAGAATTTCAAAATGAAGTAGAAAACCAATTGAATAAAAAGATTAAAGCCCTACGATCCGATCGTGGTGGTGAATACTTGAACAATGAATTTGATTCACACCTAAAAGATTGTGGTACAATATCACAATGGACTCCTCCTGGGAAACCTCAATTAAATGGTGTGCCCGAAAGGAGAAATCGAACTTTATTAGATATGGTTCGATCTATGATGAGTCTGACAGAGCTTCCTGATTATTTTTGGGACTTTGCTATCTTATATGCAATATTTTCACTAAATCGAAGCCCGAGTAAAGCGGCAAACAAGACTCCATATGAGATATGGACAGGGAAAGTCCCTTATTTGTCGTTTATGAGAATTTGGGGATGTGAGGCTTTTGTTAAGAATAAGTCTGACGATAAACTCGCACCCAAATCTGACAAATGTCTGTTTATTGGATATCCGAAGGAATAACGTGCTTATTACTTCTACAATAAGCACGAGGACAAAGTGTTTGTGTCTCGTGATGTAGTCTTTTTAGAAAATGATTTTATTTCTAAAAGACAGAGTGGGAGAAAATTTTAACTTGATGAAGTCCAAGAGCCACAAACCGAAAAGGACGACGAGGGAAACATTCCCTCTTCGTCTGACACGGTCATTATTCCTTCGGAACCTAGGAGGTCAAGCAGAATTAGTCATCAACCTGATAGATACCTTGGTATTATAGGGGAAGGTGATGACTATAATGTGTTACTTTTTGAAAGTAACGAACCTACTTCCTACAAAGCAGTTATTTCTAGTCCCGACTCAAAGCTATGGATATGAGCCATGCAATCCGAAATGGATTCTATGTACGGGAATCAAGTATGGGACTTGGTTTATTTACCTAAGGAGGTAAGATCACTTCAGTGTAAGTGAATCTACAAGATCAAAAGTTGCATAGATAAACATAATGATGTTTACAAAGCTAGATTGGTGGCAAAAGGTTTCACCCAAGTTCATGATCTTCACTATGACGAAACCTTCGCCCAAGTCGCCATGCTTCGATCCATAAGGATTATCTTAGCGGTTGCCGCATTTCATAATTATGAGATTTGACAAATGGATGTCAAAACCACCTTCTTGAATGGGATTCTAGAAGAGGAAGTGTACATGACACAACCTGAAGGTTTTGTGGATCCATGAATCCCTAAGAAGGTATACAAACTTAAGAGATCCATCTACGGTCATAAACAAGCATCCAGCGGTTAGAATCATCGTTTCGATCATGTAATTAAACAAAATGGTTTCACTCGAAGTGTCGAGGAACCATGTTTATACATGAAGTTTAGTGGGAGTAAAGTAACTTTTCTAGTCTTGTATGTAGATTACATACTACTAATTGGGAATGATATTCTAATGCTCACTTCTGTGAAGGAGTGGCTAGGGATACATTTCCAAATGAAAGACTTAGGAGAGGCCCAACGCATCTTAGGTATCCGGATCTATAGGGATATATCTAAAAGGATACTAGCATTAAGTCAAGAAACTTATATTGATAAGATTCTTGATCTGTTCAACATGAAAGACTCTAAGAGAGGCTTTCTTCCTATGGGAAGTGGGATCCCTTTGAGCAAGTAAGAGCGCCCTACCAAACCCGAGAAGAATGAACGCATGAAATTGATCTCTTACGCATCTGTTGTTGGATCAATCATGTATGGTATGATGTGCACTCGTCCCGATGTTGCATATGCTTTGAGCATGACAAGTCGTTACCAAACAAATTCAGGTAAAAGTCACTGGATAGCCGTAAAGAACATCCTTAAGTACTCAAGAAGGACCAAGGATTCGTTCTTAGTGTTTGGAGGCGAGACTGAGTTACGTGTAAAAGGTTACACAGATGCCAGTTTCCAAACAGATAGGGATGATATGAAATCACAATCCGGCTACATTTATATGATGAATGGAGGAGCTTTTTGCTGGAAGAGTTTCAAGCAAAGCATTACAGCGGATTCTACAACAGAAGCAGAGTACCTTGCAGCGTCTAAAGCTGCAAAGGAAGCTGTGTGGAGTCGGCAATTTTTAGAAGGACTAACAGTAGTCCCTACTGCCAAAGATCCTATCACGATTTATTGTGATAACACTGGGGCTATTTTTCAAGCAAAAGAGCCCATGTCTAGTAACAAGTCGAGACATGTACTTAGGAAATATCATGTAATTAGAGATTACGTGGTCAGAAAGAAAATTGACATTTGTAAGGTTGGGACAGATGACAACATTGCTGATCCTTTAACCAAGCCTTTATCAAAGGCTAAGCTGATGGTCATGTCGTCACAATGGGATTGAGATATGTACCATAATTCCTTTAGATTATGTAATATGTAATAATTGAATGTTGCATTAATTATTTCATATATGATAATTGCATTCACTGTTCAAGTTTCATTTTAAACTCTTTTATTTAGTTTGACTAAATTTAATACTTTGTTTATCCGAATAGATTGTAAGACAATGTTGGACCCTATTCAAGTGAATAGCACGAACTTAGTATTTTGTCCCTAGTCACTCAATGAGGTGACGTCTCGAAGTGACTAGATTGTAAGTCGATCGATGGTTGGTTCAGCACCATGGGGTCATGGAGATCACTGGTCGTTTACATAGACAGACTCTATGACACTCTGTCGGACAGTGACATTTGTACAGACCCTTAAATCAATTATTTGATGCCTGGTCGTGGCAGGGTCTTCTATCTTATTCCTATTAGTCGATTCTTTTGACTGGCGACCATCTATCTGAGTCGGTGCAGTTTCCGATTGGTTTTTGTTGATGTTCTAGGTCGTGCCGTAAAAGGAGGCTGATAGACATCATCTGGATCATGGTGATCTGCATCATACAGAGTAGATGAATCAAGAGGAATTGTCCACCCACGTTGGGTTCAAACATCTTTAGGCCACTCGAGGAGAAGTTACTGTAAATGCGTGGCCACGCTCGAAAAGAGATCTATGGTAGATTTTCCGCTCAGACAGTTACTCTCCCTATCGAGAAAACCACTCTAGATATTATCAATTGCAAGTGCGACCTGAAAGACACATTGCATTGAGTGGGAGATGTGATAAAGAGACAAGAGAATTGGTGACGCACACTTGTGTCAGACAAGTGGGAGATTGTTGGAGTAGGTGTCCTCCACAATAGTGCGCCACATAATAAATCTCATTAAGGAATATAATTGGGATATTTATTGACTATATATAAATAATTAGTCAGTTGATTAACGTAAATCAATAACGGTTGGCTGACTAGAGTTTGACGTTATTGTCGTATGACGGCGGTGATCAACTGATCCCTTTCGGTCACTCCTATTGGATGAAATCAAAATAGTAACTAATAATTTGTATATGATACAGTTGATTAGTCCAATACATATATTTGATATGTACGAGAGTTAATTGTTAGAAATTGAGTTATGAACTCAAATTTGATTAAGTTTATTTTTTAATTATGCGATAATTGACTAATAAATTTTTATCTTAATTTAATATGGTTAAATAAGATTTAACTTAGTAATTAATCGTTAAATTACTAAATTATTTGAGGTTTTGAGATAGAGGTAATTAGTTAATTATATTTACACAAGGAGTTGTAAAATAAATTAACTAAGCATTGTGGGACCCATTATATATTGATATAATGGTAAAATATTACTTAAAATGTTAAGTACATATTATACATTTATTTGTGTCATATAATTGTTATATGATCAAATTAACACTTAATTATACAAGCTAATTAAGCATATGATTAATAAGTATTTGTGGGACAAATATCAAAAATCAAAATGGACCAAATAAGGCCTCACATGGCCGGTTATGATGTAGTGGGAAGTGATGATGGTTGCTCTTATTCATACTCACAAGTAACATGTGATTATGACATGAATAGTAAACATAAAATCATTTTACTCAACACTACACTCCACCACTTTGCATGTGAATTAAAATAAGCAAAATTAGTCACTTGTGAGGCTACATGGACCGGCCATATTGCCTATAAAACGGCAATATGGTGGTTCATTTTTGTTGTTCATTCTTGCTTATTTTTCATACATCTCTCAAAAACTCTTCTTCTCACTAAAACTCTCAAAATACTAATATTTACTAATTATTACTAGTGTAGTAATATATTCTAATATTAGTAGCATAATATCTATCTTATTATCTAGTTAATAATAAGGGTAGATTATTTGGTATCATCTTGGTGCAACTTGTTGGAGGTCTTCTAATTTGGAAATTGTTCTTGTTCATCCATATTTTTAGCTCAAGAACAACAAGAAGGAGTTCTTGTTGTGCCCATTTAATTTCCATATCAATGTGAGGAAATTTCTTGTTTTATATAAATGTCTTTATAGTTGCATGCATGGTACATAGATCATTAAATACTAAATTAACAAGTAATTTAGTAACTAATTAGAGGAGTCTAATTAAGGTCTATGGACTTTCACGAGGCACATGACCGGAAATAAGAATATTTTTCTTTCACTAGAGCCCTTCAACGGTGGCAAGGTCTCCTTTGGAGACAACAAGAAGGGCAAGTTAATCGGTGGAGGTAAGATTGGTATATCTCCTTCTTATGCTATTAATAATGTTTATCTGGTAGATGGCCTTAAACATAACTTGCTAAGTATCTCTCAATTATGTGACAAAGGCAATAAAGTAGTTTTTCATTCAAATGTTTGTCGCATCATAATTGAAGGTACTAGTAATGTTATTCTAGAAGGTCTATGTAAAAGGAACGTGTATATGATTGATTTAAACAAAGTTACTACAAGTTCCTTTACGTGCATGAAAGCTATTGTAGATGATTCATGCTTGTGGCACAAGAGGTTTGCACACATTAGTCCAATAACTTTAAAGAAACTCAAATTGTGGGATTTAGTTGAGGGTTTACCCTCAATCAAATTCGAACATGAAAAAATGTGTGACTCATGTGCCCAATGCAAACAAGTAAGATCTTCATTCAAACCAAAACGAGTAGTAAGTACAGATCGTCCACTTGAGTTAGTACACATCGATTTGTGTGGACCTATGAAAGTTAGAAGCCGTGGTGGATCAAGGTACGAATTTATCCTAGTCGACGACTACTCAAGGTATGTATGACCTATCTTTCTATCTACTAAAGATGAAACTTTCGATGAGTTTGTAGTATTAATGAAGCTTGCCCAAAACAAGTATGATAAAAAGTTAGTTTCCATTCGTACGGATCATGGCACCGAATTTGATAATCTAGCTTTTATAGAATATTGTAGGGAGAATGGTGTAGGACATAACGTTTCTGCACCACGAACTCCACAACAAAACGGTGTCGTTGAGCGTATGAATAGAACACTAGAGGACATGGCTCGCACTATGCTTTTGTGTAGTGGCCTTCCTAAGAACTTTTGGGCCGAAGCCATTAGTACTGCATGTTATGTGCACAATAGAGCTATGATTAGAGCAATTCTTAAAAAGACTCCCTATGAACTTTTAAGAGGGAGAAAACCCAATATAGCTCACCTTCGTTGCTTCGGTAGTAAATGTTTTGTCCATAATAATGGAAAAAGTAATTTAAGCAAATTTGATCCACGAAGTGACGAAGCGGTGTTTGTCGGTTATTCTAATCATAGTAAAGCTTTTAAAGTCTTTAACAAAAGAACTTTGTGCATAGAAGAAATTGTTCATGTTGTATTTGATGAAGATAATGTCCCGGAACAAAGTGAACAGAATGAAGAAGAAGACTAGGATGATCCCGATTTTTGCCTTACTAGGGGCGATTTACCAGAAATCAATGAAGAAATTATTATAGGAATCAATGATGAACTTGATAAATCCGCAAATGATCTTGAAAAGAGAATTGAGAAAATTGTTGATGATACGAATGTCTCTTCTCAAAACAAGGAAAAGGAAACCGAAGTTATAACTGATGATGCTATAACTTTGGACCCAGATCAAGATATTGTAACTAAAGTTGTACCAACTTTAGCTATAACCCCGGAGTCCAACTGAGGGGGAACCAATCTTGACTCTGATTCATTTGAGGAAAGTGAGAGTTCATCAGATGATGATGAGCCTAGGAACTCTAAGAAATGGAAATATAAGAGTTCTTATCCTATGGATAGTATCCTAGGAAGTTTGAATAAGGGAGTTTAAACAAGACGATCATTAAATAACTTTTTGTTCATTCTATTCCTTTTTGTCTACCATAGAGCCTACCAACATGAAAGAAGCACTTGCAGAATCCGACTGGATTCTGGCAATGCAAGAGGAGCTTCAACAGTTCGAACGTAATAAAGTATGGCATCTAGTGCCACGTCAGCTTCTTTCTCTTGCTTCTCTGTGAACTATGATTGGTACTCGATGGGTATTCAGAAATAAATTGGACGACTAAAAAATTATATACTACAAGAAAATGCTTCATTAGCGACGGAATATTTGCGACTGACATAAATACCGTGGCAAAAGAGACAATGCGACGGATCCTGCGACGAAATTTCAAACATGCGACGGAGTTGCGACGAAAATTCCGTAGCAGAGTTTTCAGCCATGTCGCCTAGACATTTCACATGGCGGGAAAGTCTGCGACAGAAATCCGTCGCAACTCTGTCGCAAGTTTGCACTTCTGCGACGGAATTAGAGACGGAAATTCCGTCGCAAAGTCAAATTATTGACTTATGATATTCTAACTTAAAAAGACAGGTGGCAGTTTCCTTGCGACGCAATTGCGACGGATATTCCGTTGCAAAATTTTTTAATATATATTGCTTGCGACGGAAATTCCGTCGCGGGATTTGTTGATATATCTACACAACACTCCCGTGTTTCGTTTAATAAAATCCCAAATCTTCACCAAATCGTCCATCTCACCGGAGCCACCCCAAGACCACCGGCGCCAACCCAACCCCAGACCACCGGAGCTGCACCTACACCACCAGATCTACCCTATAGGTACGCCCCTCTTTCTCTCTCTCCCTCTTCCTTAAATTGTCTTTTTCAGATCTACCCTTGCCGGTGCCACCACCCGCTCCCCTTGCCGATGCCACCCACCCCCTCCCCTTCCCAGCGCCACCTACCCCCTCCCCTTTCCTCGTTTTCCCCTTCCCTTTCTTTCTTCTCTTTCCTTTATTCCTCTCCTCTCTTCTTCTGCCGGCCCCACCACACTGCCCTCCCTGCCATCTTTACCCCCTCCCTGCCGGCGCGACCCCCACCCTGCCCCCTGCTACACTGGCCCCACCACATCTTCCCCTCCCTACTTTAAATTGTTATAATTATTAATATACTATAATTATTAATATACTATATATGTTTTATATAGTAGTGTATAATTAGTATAGTTTTATGTTAGTATAGTTTATGTTAGTATAATTTATGTTAGTATAGTATAACTAGTATAGTTTATGATACTATAATTAGTATAGTTTTATGATACAAATATAATTTATGTTTAATTGTCATTGTTAAAATTATTGTTAAGGCATGTGTTTATTTTTATGTTTAAGTTTGCATTATTATTGTTTAATTGTGTTGTTCATATATGATAGACCTAGTACCCGTTCAAGAATTATACATTAGGTGTAATTCTTGAATAGTCCCCGTTTTAGGACTGTATTTGAATCTTTCATGCCATTTAGGTGGTAAATACTAATTATTATTTTAATTGTTATTTGACGATTAATTTTGGTTGACAGTTCCATTAATGTTCTCTGAATACATATGTAAAGTGACAAGTCATTCAACATTGTGTATTTGGAGAACTGTAGGGAACTGCTGCCGAATTTTCGTCTCATAACAATTAATTAAATGATTAGTATTTACTAATGGTATGAAAGATTCAAAGATGGGTTTAGGTTGGAGAGATATGGACCCCATGAGCTCGAAATATTGTTTTTTTTGCAGGTTGAAGATGTTAGATAGTTGTAGATTTGAATATTTATTTAAGTCGATAATAATAATTATAAACGTGTATGTAGATTTGAAATGAAAAGAGTACAACGGGGATTGAAATATATACCTGAATTGCTAGAGATTTTGAGATATGAAATTATTGATAGCGTATCAATTTTTCCAAATATTAGATAATCGCATACATTGTTAGAGTTTCATTAAAAAATCCTTATTTAGTTTGACTAAATTTGTAGATCCATTTATCCTAAGTTTATTTGCAAGCTTAAGAGGATATCTTAAGTAAGCACTAAAGAGTTGGAATTAGTGTGTCAATCATGTCATAAAATATTTCTCGACATCTCGAGGAATTATGTTGAATACATGAAGTTTAGTGGGAGTAATGTGGTTTTCATCAGTCTTATATGTGGAGACATATTGATCATTTTAGATGATGGAAGATTTTGGAAAAGTAGAATACATCTTTTAGATATCTTGATTTATGGAGATAAATCTAAAAGGATATTAGCATTGAGTCAAAATTCTTATATTGATAAGATCTTTGACTAGTTCAAGGAAGTTGAACATATGATAGTTGATTCTTTTTGCTTCCGCAACGGGATCAATTATATACGCTGTGATGTATACTCAATAAGACATTTCGCATGCTTTGAGCATGACGAATCATTTGCAATCAAATCCAAGTGAGACTCATTTGATAGCCATAAAGAACATCCTTAAGTACTTGCGAAGGACTAAAGATATGTTCCATGTGTTTGGAGTTTACAATGAGTTGTGTGTAAGGGGTTACACAGACTTCAGTTTCCAAACTGATCAAAGTGATTTGAAATCACGAACTGGCTGTGTTTTATAGAAGATTTATCTGTTGGTAAAGTACCAAGCAGAAAGGACTATTGGAAAGGTTCCAAGTAGGAGTGACATTACCAAATATAAATGTCATGTATCCGATGGAAATGTTGCAGGCAGTTTATCATTACGGATTTCACAACAGAAATGGAGTACATTGGATCATATGATGATGAATATGAAAGTAGCTTGGATTCGACAGTATTGGAGGGACTAGAAGTAGTTCCTATAGCTGGATATCCTATCCCTTAATACTGGTAAAACATTGGGAGCTACCTTTAAGCTAAGGGGCCTAAGTCTGGATTCAGACATAGACACGTACTCAGAAAGTTTTATGTAATATGAGATTACGTAGACAAAGAGAAATAGGAATCAGAAAGATGGGAAAGATGCAAGTACTGCTAATCCATTAGCTATGCTTTTGCAAGCTGAACATGATAGTCATGTCTTTTCAATGGGGATTGAAATATATACCTGAATTGCTAGAGATTATGAGATATGAAATTATTGATGGCGTATCAATTTTTCCAAATATTAGATAATCGCATTCATTGTTAGAGTTTCATTATAAACTCCTTATTTAGTTTGACTAAATTTTAATAATTTGTTTATCCGAATTCGTTGAAAGAAAAGTTGAACCTAATTCAAGTGAACATGATGAACTCAGTGTTTTGTCCCTAGTCACTCATTTGAGGTGACGTCTCTAAGTGACTAGATTGTAAGTCGATCGATGGTTGGTTAAGAACCTTGGGGTCATGGAGATGACTGGTCGTTTACATAGACAGACTGTTGAGACACTCTGTCGGGCAGTGACCATAATAGAGTCCCTTATCAAAATTGTTGAAGCCTGGTCGTGGCTGGGATTTCTATTTAATTCCTATGAGTCGATTCTTTAGGCTGGTGACCATTTACCTGAGTCGGTGTAGTTTCCGATTGACTTTGGTTTTTTTCCTAGGTCGTGCCGTGAAAGGAGGCCGATGGACATCTTCTGGGTCATAGTGATATGCATCATACAGTGTACGATGGGTCAACATGAATTGTGCACCGGCGTTGGGTATTAACATCCTCGGGCCACTCGAGGAGTAGTAACTGGAAATGCGTGGCCACGCTCGAAAGAGATCTCTGGTAGATTTTCCGGCAGACAGTTACTCTCCCAGATCGAGAAAACCACTCTATTTATAATATTCAATCGCAAGTGCGACCGGTAAGACACCTTGTGATGAGTGAGATGATGTGACACAAAAGAGAGAAGAGAATCGGTAGCACACAACTTGTCGAGACAAGTGGGAGAAATTGTAGGAGGAGGACTCCTCTGCAATAGTGTTGCTACATGCACAACTTGTATCGGACAGTGGGAGATTGTTGGAGTAAGTGTCCTCCACAATAGTGCATTTATATAATAAATCTCATTTGGAATATATGTGGAAATATTAGTATATTTTGATACTCCACGTCAGTTGATTAACGTAAATCGGTAACGCTCAGCTTACTAGAGTTTGACGTTATTGTCGTATGACGGCGGTGATCAACTGATCCCTTTAGGTCACACCTATAGGATGAAACCCAAATATTAGAACTAATTATTTGTATATGATACACTTAATTAGCGCATTACATATATTTGATATGTACATTTAGTGACGAGAGTTATTTATTGGAAATTGAGTTAGAAACTCATTCCACTTATGTTTGTTAGTCAATTATACGATAACTGACTGAATAAATTTTACGTCTTATTTAATACGATTAAATAATATTTTATTTAGTGATTAATCGTTAATTCATTAAATAAGTTGAGGTTATGCATATATTTTGAGATAGAGGTAATTAGTTAATTATATTTACAAGGAGTTGTAAAATAAATCAACTTGGCATTGTAGGACCCATTTTATATTGATATAATGGTAAAATATCACTTAAAAGTTAAGTATATATTATTTATTAATTTGAGTCATATAATTGTTATATGATCAATTTAACACTTAATTATACAAGATAATTAAGCATATGATTAATCAGTATTTGTGGGACAAATATTAAAAATCAAAATGGTCCATATTGGACAAATGTGGACCGGTTTTAGCTAGTAGAAAACAATGATGTTTATTCTCTACTAAATCCACACTCCACCATATGATTATGATATGTATGACACATGATCATTATCATTATACAATCCCATACTCTACCATTATGCATGTGAATAAAATAAGAAGAAAATCACCCACTTGGGGGCTTAGTGGTGCCGGCCAAGTGCCTTTAAAAGGGGCATTTGTTGCTCTTTTTCCACTTGACTTGATTCTTCCTTTTGTTCACATCTTCTCACTAAAACATCTCTCTAAACTCACATGCAAAACTAATATTCATATTACTAGTGTAGTAATACAATATTATTAGTAGTATTATTTCTTACTTATTATCTTGTTAATAATAAGTTAAGATTTTTGGGTGGATTCTTGGGTGCAACAAGAAGGAGACCTTCTACTTTGGAGGTTGGTTTATGGAGGATCAACCACTAATTACATGCTCAAGAACAATAAGAAGGAGTTCTTATTGTGCCCTTATTTAACCGGAAAATCCCAATGTAAGGATGTTTTCGTCTTATTTTTTCTTTTATGCTTTTATATTTGTATGCATGATAACTAGATCCTAAATCATTAAGTTAATGTAATTTAATGAACTAATTAGAGGAGTCTATTTAGAGGTCTAGGACTTTCACATGCATAATAACTTGGGGCTCAAAGAAGCAAAATTCAGTTGCGCTATCTACTGCTGAAGCCGAATATATAGCTACAGGACTGGTATGTTCTCAATTACTTTGGTTAAAGCAACAACTATGTGATTATGGTGTTAATGTTGGTTGTATGCATGTATTTTGTGATAATACGAGTGCTATTATTATTTCTAAAAATCCAGCTCAGCATTCTCGTACTAAGAATATAGACATTAGACATCATTTCTTACGTGACCATGTAGAAAAGGGCAACATTAAACTCGAATTTAGTAGTACTGAAAATCAATGGGCTGACATGTTAACAAAGGCGTTAGCGAGAAGACATTTTGAGATTTTGCGGTTGGAAATTGGTTAAATCAGTAGAAATTAAATTCGTCATATTTATTTTATGAACCTGCGTGACTGGTTAGAATAGGACGAGATTATATGACTGTGTCCGTGTATTCCATTGCTAGTATAATTGTGTTTAATAATATATATTTTACGATTATCTTGCATATTAATTATTTTATGAATATTGAATTATGGACCACATATTTGCCAAAATTCTATCTTATTTACTTTTCAAAATTGACCATGACCCCAAGTTGACCGAAATTTCCCAACAATATTATCTTACCATATCTTTTTTATTTACATAATCCTATCCTTACCATATATCACATATATTTACCCTAGATTTCTTTTACTATCCTACCCAAATTCAAAAAAAAAAGAAAAAAGAGGCTACATAGCCGGCACCCTCACGTGCCAAGCTACAAAAGACCAAAACCCAAGACTACCTTCATAATTACCTTTCTCCATCAACATCAACATACATCAACATCTCCACTTACTTCTCTCCTTCTACACAAAAAAAAGAAATGAAACTTAACACCATCAACAATGGCTTCCACACGGTCCACTACCAAAAACACCAACACCCGAAATTCAAAAACCCAAACACCATGCATGCCCACTAATCTCTCTCCTAAACCAAAAAAAAAATCACCCAATTTGACCCAAACCGAGTCGGGTTCGGTTCTTGAAGGTACAAAACGGCGTAGAATAAATAAAGGGAAGAATGAGGTACAAGATGATGTTGACAAGGACAAAGAAAACACGGAAATCGAGGGAACAAAAAGCCCTCTATTTCGCGAGTTTTCACCTCAAGAAACGGCATCCGGACTTGATAAGCTTCGTTTAATAAAGGAAGAACGGAAATTGGTGAACCGGGTTGCAAAATATGGTATTCATGGTGGTCGTAGTTTCCAGAAGGAGTGGTGTGAAAACTATCAAGCTTTAGAATTCTTCAACGATTTCTTGAATTTCAAGAGTGGGAGCAAGTGCCTCGGTTTTCGGGTCCTATATATCCGATCGAGGTAATTCAATTTTATGCTTCTGTTTCTTTGAAATCTGGAGTTTTGCATACCGTGGTGAATGGCCGCGCAGTTTCGGTTTCCATTGACGATTTTTCTACTCTGTTTTTGGTTCCTAATGATGGAATCAAAATTGACCCGAGTACGTCATGGGACGAACTGTCGGACCCGGCTAAGTTGGAGGTTAAGCGGTATTTTGATAATCGGGCTACATTGTCTAGTTGTGTGTTGGCGGGGAATTTGTCCTCAAAATTAAAATTTATGCTAAATTTTATGTGGAATACGGTGGTTCCGCGTCGGAGTGGATAGGATAAAATTGCTTGCTATGAGATGATGGTGGTTATGAATTGGTTGGAAGGTAACCGTGTCAACCTTGCTTTCCTTGTTTTTTCTCGAATTTCTCAAACTGGCTTTTCGGTGACCGAGGAAAGGGTCTATATAACCCTAGACTTACCCTATGGGATGTGGGTGTCTCGGGTTCTTGAGGCTAAGGGGGTTGTTGATCCGACTAGCTATGGTGTTAGTTTGAAAGATGATATGAATGATACGTATTTGAAGTTCATGAAAATGGAGGCATTGGGTCCGGAATTGGCCTTTCAATAAAAAGGGTGGCTCGGTTGATGTGAAATCGTATGTGGCTGATTTTTCAGGAATTGGGTCAAAATTAGAATTGTTTATGGGGAAGGTAATGGAGCGCTTTGATGCGCAAGACAAGAAAATTGATGCAGTTGTTGACAAGATGGTCAAAACCGTGGCTATGGGGAGCTCTAGCTCAACCCGTGACCGTGGAGGGTTCGGTATGAGTAATGAGTTGAGAGGTTGGATGTAACAACCCGGATTTTTTCACAAAAAAAAAACAAAAGAAATACCTTAATAATTAAATAATCCATCAGAGTACAAAGATGAATAGGGTCAAGGTGGCGGAAACACCTGACCAATCCGGGTCGATACTCCAAATCAAAACTAAACTAATACATTATTAATAATCCTTAACTTAAATAAATTCCTAAATAAATTATTCTTCTCGCCACAAGTCTTTCCAGCACAACATCCAGACAAGCAGCAACCAATTCAACCTGAGAATGGGGGTCGACAATCAGTCGGGATTAACTAGATGCTCTCCCAGTCATGTTTACAACAGGCTGAATTAATAACAATCTATAACAACTGAAAGTAATCATAACAGACATGTGAAGCAATTATACAATATGACGTGCAACAGAACTTACTATGACATCATCATTACCAGACGAATGCAACTAGACAAACCCCTAGACCATGAACACTAACTCGACCAAAAGTGACACATGATCCATAGCAATAAAGTCACCAATTCAATCAACAAGACATAGCGAATAGAATGAACGTCGTTAGAGCGATTAACGAACTGCCTCTAACCACTAGAGCGTATAACGAACTGCCTCTAGCTAATGGAGCGTATAACGAACTGCCTCCATCGGTGTGGACCGTATAACGAACTGCATCCACTGTGGACCGTATAACGAACTGCATCCACGGTACTATGTATAGCGTATAACCACTGCCTATATGTCTAAGACCTGGCCAGACCCTCGATGCATTAACTGTACATCGAATGACACTCGGGGACCAGAGCGTATAACGAACTGCCTCTGATACCCCCCCGAACATAGACCATTAAACCGAATCCCCGAAGGGTAGCGTTAGTTCATTCCGATAGCATATAACATATACTATCGTCATCTATTCAACCAGTAACAAACAAATGCACAGTATAACTGACTGTACTAACCAATGCGTGAACAACGTCACGACTCAACTCAGGAACAGTATAACTGACTGTCCAACAATGCCTGAACAACGTCACGACTAAACTCAAGAACAGTATAACCGACTGTCCAACAATATAGGAACGAGGATAACCAATACGTTATGCAAACATAGCGTTATAGTCCAACTAACCATAACACCACACATAAGCAAGCACATATCACCAAAGGTTATAGTATCTTGACCTATAACATTACACCTCAAAGGTCATGTTATAGTTCGAGTTACCATAACACCAGACACAGAAGCATATAACAACTCAATGTTACAGTACCTCCTACTATAACCTTCACTTAACCCTAGTGAAGTTATAGTAACTTCGGCTATAACCTTCACTCAACTTTAGTGAAGTTATAGCAACTTCAGCTATAACCTTCACTCAGCTTTAGTGAAGTTAACTTTGGTTAAGCTTGTCAGGTTATAGTATCATCAACTATAACCCTCACTTAACTTCAGCAAAGTTATAGTACACCACCTATAACTTTGGTTAAGCTTATCAGGTTATAGTATCATCAACCATAACCTTCACTTAACTTTATCAAAGTTATAGTACCTTCAGCTATAACTTTCACTCAACTTTAGTGAAGTTATAGCACTTCAAGCTATAACTTTATACGTGCGAGGTTATAGTATCATCAACTATAACTCTCTTCCGTCACGGGTTAGTCCTCTATAACACCATCACCGAGGGGTCGACTCCACGGTACAAACCGCCATGTCACCACAACGAGTCTTGTTATAGTACACCGCACCATAACGTCACTTTCAAAGTTATAACTCAAATAGGTATAATTAGGGTAACTTACATGCAAAGTTATAACAACTTCAGCTATAACCTCAATGATGTAAACCAAAACCCTAATTTCTCAACATAAGCAAACCCTAGCCTCTCCCACAAGGAGGAGGCCGAAACCCTAGGCCATGGCAACCTCACGGCCGCGCCACCACCAACGACGCTAGGGTTCGCGATTGGAACCCTAGTTCGCGCACCAAATGGATAATTGAAAATAGAATAACAACATAATTATTAAATGCAATTAAACACGTAAATCATAAGCATAAATAACCACACAAACAATTAATCATACAATCAATCATTATATCATGTTAATAATTCAGTTTCTATAAACATAATTAAAGGAAAACACCTAGTTACCTTTATTACGCAATAAAGACCGCAAAATAATCTTCGCCTTCATAAAAACGCCATTAATAAAGTCCTACGCGAATCCTCCTCAAAAAAGACCAAAGAAAGACATCTTCTTCTTATTCTTCTTATTTACCCATCAAATATACAAATCCTAAAGGTAGGTCAAAACCCCATACAATCGAGTCCCTTAAAAATATTATGAATATAAGATACTGTAGAGGTAAGAGCCAAGATTGTAAATATATAATTTATATTTGATTTGGATGAAGAAAGTTGCATATCAATGAAGTCAAAGGGAGAAAAATAAGAATAGAGGAAGAAGGGAGGTGCTGCGGCTGAATAACGCATACGCACAAGAGAAATGAATTGAGCAACCTACTTGCTAGGTTAGCTTTTCTATTTATAGGAGTGTTTAAGTGGGCTTTTGACCCAATAGCTCACAAGATGGAATAATCCAATTACAAATTAGGTTTAGAATAATTAAAACGCTCAAAGAGTTTATATAGGAGAAGTAGCTATTAAATTAAAATAGTAAAATCGTGCACGGACATTTTAACCCATCCAAATTAGGTAAAAACGGAAAATAACAAAATAGAGATCGCAAGTGTTAAATACGCATTAAATAATTAAACTCGCAAAATAATTATTTTAATAAATAAATTTCCGAATAAAATTATTAGAAAACACGGGGTGTTACAATCCTACCCCCTAAAAAGAAGTTTCGTCCTCGAAACTTGAATTTTATAAAATAAAGCAAAATAAAAGGGCAACAACCAGCTACAAGAAAACTTTTAAACCATAACAACATCAATCGATGCGCACTCTGATCACTAAAAGCTTCCTGACAAAGGCAAATTCCTATTCCTTAATTTGGACATCATTTACATAATCCACAACTCGCCAAATCCTAAAAGGCTTACATCACTCCAATCTAACAAAGTTTCCACTCAATCTTCTTTCATCCTAAGCCGCAATTAACTTTATACCTTTCAACATCTTGATAAAAATTCCACAACGACCATGATTATTGGCATTCCACAAATTCATAACTTAATCTATTTCCATAAGCACATTTAGCTAATAAAGCGCACACCAAGCTCCCTCAATTCATCACATTTTAATTTCTTTAATACAAATCTACAACCTAACGCTTCAAATGGTTAAACTCCATCAATATCCATTATATAACAATGCATCCACAAATATCACTATTCAAAATACCACAAATTAATGGTTTAGAAGCTCATCCCCAAATGCCACAATCATTAAATACATCAAACACCTAATTGCGATTAGTACTCCCAAATATAATTCCAAATTTGAGATTCCATAAATCATAATTTTCTAATCATTTCCTTAAGTACCACAAAGATATAACGAGACACAAACTTCCTCTTAAGATTCATTCTTGTCCACATCATCCTAAAAGACCTCAATAATATTACACTCTCAATCAATATAATTCATACTCAAACCAGCTTCACTAGATCATTACTAGCTTATCCACCAACACAAATTCCACAATAAACACAAATATATCCTCAAATTAACCGTGTTATACCATACAACCTTATAACATCAACTCACATACATTACCATGTATACACCATAGACAGGGACACTAAATTTCCACAAAAAGAATTATCCATTAAGTAACCACACGCCTTAACGTCCATGATTCTCATCCTAAGTACCAAACGAAGCCTCATAAACAGCAAGCTCTTTTACATAACAAGTTCAACGCTCAACCATTAACTTTCAAAACCATGATGAAAGACACTCACTAATCACCAAGATATAATACCAATTATTGCCCAAATTGTAACACTTACCAAAACAATTTATAAATCATTTTCCAAAATATAACATTTATAACGAAATCTTAAGGTAAGGCATGCTGACTAGTGAAAATAGAAAGTTTAAGGATATCAAAACAAAGATAAGATCGAAGGACGACGTGAAACAAATTAATGTTAAGAAGCAAAGAGAAGAAGCTCAATTAAATTAGAGATATGAAGGCTTTAATTAAGGAAATCGATTAAGGGACACCGATCCTAAATAAACACGCAAGCATACAACAAGTCAAAGAGTAATCCAAGATGGTAGCACAAACGATACTAGAAAAATAAAATTAAAAAGGAAATTGTAAAAACTAAAATCTTACATTTCTCATATCCACACTCTTTTAACCTTCTCTTAATATTAACGAAAGCCTATTATCTTCCAAAATATCAATACCTAAAAATACTTCCATGAAAAAAAAACATTGTATAACCTATGTCCTCATCAATTCGATACCATTCCCCATTACATCACATTCTAAATAAGAGCGCTAACCAACCTTTAAAACACTTTGCTCTTCACTACCTAAGAATTTTCTAAAGCCAAGGTTATCTAACAAATCCTTTGATAACAACCTTTCAACTACTCACATGATTCTCCAAACGAGTATAACTGCAACAGGAGTATGTGACCTAGCCAAGACACGAGCTCAAGACAAGACTCAACATCAAGACATCAACACCATTCAAGACAACAACATCCTTTCAGACAACACCATGACCAGTTATGACAATGTCCTATTCAGTCCAAGCCACAACCACTTCAAGCCTGCTAAGACAATGTTGGAGTAGGTGTCCTCCACAAAAGTGCGCCACATAATAAATCTTATTATGGAATATAATTGGGATATTTATTGACTATATATATGATTAGTCAGTTGATTAACGTAAATCAATAACGGTTGGCTGACTAGAGTTTGAAGTTATTGTCGTTTGACGGCGGTGATCAACTGATCCCTTTCGGTCACACCTAAAGGATGAAATCCAAATAGTAACTAATTATTTGTATACGATACAATTAATTAGTACATTACAGATATTCGATATGTACGAGAGTTAATTATTAGAAAATGAGTTGAGAACTCAAATTCGATTAAGCTTATTTTTCAATTATGCGATAATTGACTAATAAATTTATATCTTATTTTAATACGATTAAATAAGATTTAACTTAGTTATTAATCGTTAAATTACTAAATTAGTTGAGGTTTTGAAGATAGAGGTAATTAGTTAATTATATTTACAAGGAGTGGTAAAATAAATTAACTAAGCATTGTGGGACCCATTATATATTGATATAATGGTAAAATATTACTTAAAATGTTAATTACATATTATTTATTTAATTGAGTCATATAATTGTTATATGATCAAATTAACACTTAATTATACAAGATAATTAACCATATGATCAATAAGTATTTGTGAGACAAATATCAAAAATCAAAATGGACCTAACTAGGGCAAGAGGGCCGGTTTTGAAGTAGTTACAAGGGTGATGATTTTTGTTCATGTTTACACTCCTTAGTTACCTTTTGAAGGTGACATAACAAGTTGAATATAATCATCATCCTTTCTACAACACTCCACTCTAATGCATGTGACCAAAATTGAACAAAAAAATAGTCCAAATGTGGACTAAATCATCCGGCCAAATGGCCTTTAAAATGGGCATTGGTGTTCATTTTTTACTTACTTCATTTTGTGCAATTGTCATACTTCTCTCTAAAACTCTTCTTCTCACTATAACCTCTCAAACACTAATATTTACTAAGTATTACTAGTGTAGTAATATAGTCATAATATTAGTAGAATAATATCTATCTTATTATCTAGTTAATAATAAGGGTAGATTATGTGGGTTAATCTTGGTGCAACTTAGAGGAGATCTTCTATTTTGGGGATTATTTGTATTCATCCATATTATTAGCTCAAGAACAACAAGAAGGAGTTCTTGTTGTGCCCATATAAGTTCCATATCAATGTGAGGAAATTTCTTCTTTTATATAAATGTCTTTATATTTGCATGCATGTTACATAGATCATCATAAACTAAATTAAAAAGTAATTTAGTAATTAATTAGAGGAGTCTAATTAAGGTCTATGGACTTTCAATTGGTATCAGAGCTAGCTTGTAGCATGCATGTTCATTTTGGACATTTTAGTTAAAGTTATAAGATAACTAATAAATCAAAGATTTTGAGTTAAAATACGATTCTGACGAAAATTTTGTTGCATGTATACCTACTGACCTCAAAATGTTTGTGGTCAAATTTCGTGATTTTAGGGATTAATTTGCTATTTATTTTGATTTTTGGCGTTTAAACCGAGTTAACATGCATTTTATGAGTTAAAAGTTAACTAAAAATATAGTTTCATGATTGATTCTGGCCATGAAATTTTAATATGAATCTACATGCATTTCTTACATATTGTATGTAAAATTTCGTGAATTTTACTTATGTATTGCATGTTCATTGATTTTTATACGATAAAAGTCGATAATATGATATTATAATGTTCATAAAATTGAAACGTCCATTTCTGGTCTTGAAAAGTTTTTGTACATTTTACATTATGATTTTGATACTCTTGGTGAAATTTCATAATTTCTTTCACTGTTTTACTATATTTAATGTTTTTATTTGTTAAAACCATTAAATACAAAGCTATTTGTTCATAAAATTAATTTAAATTTTTTGAGCAAATGTTTTTTATTTTTCTAGTTCCTGGAAATTTTCCAGAATGTACAAAATTTTTTGTTTCAAATTTTATGATGTTTATGTTTTATTTTGGTTTTATTTCATAATTGTTATGATTAAACCGTAATATTTAGCAAATGAAATCAAATCAATCTAATTAATGACCAACAAAATTAGTAGTGACTAATTTTGAGTTCTAAATTAGTTTATTTAATTATTTTGAATTTAAATGCGATTTAAATGTTGATAGTGATTTTTAATGGTTAAAAATCAATAAATCCCGGAAAAAATTGAGCTACAATGAGCATGAATGAATTTAGGACGATTTTGGCATGAATTTTTGCAGCAATTTATTTAATTTATGGTTGAATGAATGAATGTCATTTATTTAATAATTTATGCAAATTTTGTACCTAGTATGACCTAGTTATTTTTAATCGTTATTACCCGTAATGTAAGGGAATAACGGTTTGGTTGTAATTTTATTGCGATCTCGTATCGCCGGTTTGTATAATTTAATAATTTTATTTTATAGAATAAATGTATAATAGGAATTGGTATATTTGTATATTTGTAATTATTTTTATGAAGACCGGTGACTCCCTCAAGACGGTGCCATTTTGGAAGGTGTTCCAAGTGAAGAGGCAAGGGACCAAGGAGTTGGTTTACGAATTTGTAACTATCTAGTTAATTTTGATTAGCTAGGTGGCCATACTAGGATTTTATTGTTGCTTGGTTGCTTGCTTTATTCCGCTCATGCCAAAATCGTCACACATGCATTTAATTTACCGTTATTGTCAATTCAACGTTATTCACAATTCACCGACTTAGTTCACTTATAGGGAATTAATAACTAAATTGACAAG
Source organism: Heliosperma pusillum (assembly GCA_022085475.1). Taxonomy (NCBI): domain Eukaryota; kingdom Viridiplantae; phylum Streptophyta; class Magnoliopsida; order Caryophyllales; family Caryophyllaceae; genus Heliosperma; species Heliosperma pusillum. Next base: position 39,881 of record JAIUZE010030804.1, on the reverse strand, counting down.
ATCTCTCACATGTTTAAAAAAAATTGAGATTAGCCTTACCAATTAATAACACCTATGAATCTCGTGTTCATTAGGGCTACCACGCTCGTGGGTCCCTTTTTACCTCGGGTAAGTAGGGTGATACGATCACAAGCTAAAATTGGATTGGACTCAACGAGATAAGCGTTATCTTGGACTAGGAGATGGATTTAGTTGAAATCCGTCAACCAAGAGTTCTAAGGGTAGAATTAGTCAAATAACGACTTACCAGTTCTAAATAAAGATAGCATGCGATGACTATTTTTAAATAAAAATGGGTCTTGGAATCATTTATATAATTTAGTGAGAGGTCATTATATGAATGCTAAACTTGTTAAAATGTTTTTTCAAGTAAATTAACAATGAATGTTTATATATTTCTTTTTGTTGTAGTTACCATATTCGCATAATGTAAACATCATCAAACGTTGCAACCTTGGGTAGAGACTCATGGTTGAGGTCCGTCATGGACAAGTGTGTCCTAAAGGATGACGGAAGTAACTTCGTTGAATGGGAGTCAACGATCAAGAGCACCGCGTTATCCGATAACGTGCTTCGCTACTTGGTTGAAGAGCCCCCCACCGAACCCGCGCCAAGATCGTCTGCGGTGGTTCGGGCCGAATATGACCTTTATTTGAAGGTTGCTAATGACGTCAAGAATGTCTTGATTTGGTCAATCTCACCCAAACTCAAAATCCAATTGATCTCTCTCAATGCATATGCGATATTCACGAGGATCACTTCGATGTTTTCGCAAGCCCCTCAAATTCTCCAATATGAGGCAATTACGAAATTCTTTGACACTAAGCTTCAAAGAGGCCAAAAAGTTGGCCCACACGTGCTCAAGATGGTTGATCACGCGGACACCTTAGAGCGTCTAGGGTGCAAAATTCCGAAGAAATTGGTGGTGGGTAAGATCCTTCATTCACTCTCACCTAAGTTCACCCAATTTAGGGTGAACTATAACATGAATGGCATGGACAAGAGTTTCCATGAACTCCATGCACTCCTCACCCAAGCGGAGAGGGACATGGAGGCTAGTGGGAGTGAACCCAAGGATGTTCTTTCCATGAAAATGAAGAACATGAAACTTGGGGTAAGGAAGGACAAGGGAAAGGGTAAGACTCTTTTCAAGAAATCCGGCAAGGGAAAGGCAAAGGTCTTTTATAAGGCCAAACCCAAAGTCAACAAACACGCGGAGGCGGATTGCTATTATTGTAATGGCAAAAGGCATTGGAAACGCAATTGCCCCAAGTACTTGAAAGACAAGAAAGACGGTTGTGTGACAACGTCAGGTAAAATTCTTTCATCACTCTATATGATAGATATTAACTTTGCTAGTACCTCTTCTTGGGTATTTGATACCGGTTGTGGTTATCACCTTTGTAATCATGTACAGGGGCTGAGGGACGACAAGCACTAGCCAAGGGTGACGAGGACCTACGCATGGGAAATGGAGCTAAGGTAGCCGCAGTTTCCGTGGGCACCTACGTTCTTCTTTTGCCTAATGGTTTAGAGTTGTATTTAAATAATTGCTATTATGTTCCAACTCTTACCAAGAACATTATCTCCATTTCCGTGTTAGACATGGAAGGTTTTTCTTTTTGCATTAAGAACAATGGTTGTACTTTTGATTTTAATGAAATGGTTTATGGCGAGGCCATTTCTATTGGAGGTATTTATGTTCTAGATATTGCAAAAGAGGTCTATCATGTAGAAAACAAGAAGCTCAAAACAGGTGAACCTAATCAATCATACCTTTGGCATTGTCGTTTAGGCCACATAAACGAACGACGCATAAAGAGACTTGTTTCATCTAAAGTACTCAAACCATTTGATTACGAATCTTATGGCATATGCGAATCTTGTCTTCTAGGCAAGATGACTCGTGCTCCTTTTGCTGGAAAAGGAACACGAGCAAGTGAAGTATTAGGACTTATACACACGGATGTATGCGGTCCAATGACTATCCGAGCTAGAGGTGGTTATCACTACTTCATTACTTTAACCGACGACTTGAGTAGATATGGATATGTCTACTTGATGAGGCATAAAAGTGATGCTTTTGAAAAGTTCAAAGAATTTCAAAATGAAGTAGAAAACCAATGGAATAAAAAGATTAAAACCCTACGATCCGATCGTGGTGGTGAATACTTGAACCATGAATTTGATTCACACCTGAAAGATTGTGGTATAGTATCACAATGGACTCCTCCTGGAACACCTCAATTAAACGGTGTATCCGAAAGGAGAAATCGAACTTTATTAGATATGGTTTGATCTATGATGAGTCTAACAGAGCTTCCTGATTATTTTTGGGGTTTTGCTATTTTATCTGCAATATTTTCACAAAATCGAAGCCCGACTAAAGCGGCAAACAAGACTCCATATGAGATATGGACAGGAAAAGTCCCTTATTTGTCGTTTATGAGAATTTGGGGATGCGAGGCTTTTGTTAAGAATAAGTTTGACGATAAACTCGCACCCAAATATGACAAATGTCTTTTTGTAGGATATCCAAAGGAATCACGTGCTTATTACTTCTACAATAAACACGAGGAGAAAGTGTTTCTGTCTCGTGATGCATTCTCTTTAGAAAATGATTTTATTTCTAAAAGACAAAGTGGGAGAAAATTTGAACTTGATGAAGTCCAAGAGCCACAAACCGAAAAGGACGACAAGGAAAACGTTCCCTCTTCGTCTGGTACGGTCATTATTCCTTCGGAACCTAGGAGGTCAAGCAGAATTAGTCATCAACCTGATAGATACCTGGTGATTATAGAGGAAGGTGAGGACATAATGTTTTACATTTTTGAAGGAACGAAACTTATACCTACAAAGAGCCATTCTAGTCCGAATCAAAGCTATGATAGTGAACATGCAATCCGAAATGGATTCTATGTACGACAATCAAGTATGGGACTTGGTTGATGACATAAGGAGGTAGACCTATTCAGTTGTTAAGTGGATTATAAGATCAAAAGTGGCATAGACCAAATATAATGATGTGTACAAAGCTAGATTGGTGGCAAAAGGTTTCACCCAAGTCTGGTTTCACGATGACGAAACCTTCGCCAGTCGCCATTCTTCGGATCCATAAGATTATCTAGCGGTTGCCGCTTCTAATTATGAGATTTGGCAAAGGAGCCAAAACCGCTTCTTGAATGGGATTCTAGAGAGGAAGGAATGTCACAACTGGAAGGTTTTGTGGATCCATCAAACCCTACGAAGGTATGCAAGCTTAAGAGATCCATCTATGGTCTTAAACAAGCATCCAGGAGTTGGAATCATCGTTTCGATCATGTAATTAAGCAAAATGGTTTCACTCGAAGCGTCGAGGAACCGTGTTTATACATGAAGTTTAGTGGGAGTAAAGTAACTTTTCTAGTCTTGTATGTAGATGACATACTACTCATTGGGAATGATATTCCAATGCTCACTTCTGTAAAAGAGTGGCTAGGAATACATTTCCAAATGAAAGACTTAGGAGAGGCCCAGCGCATCTTAGGTATTCGGATCTATAGGGATAGATCTAAAAGGATACTAGCATTAAGTCAAGAAACTTATATTGATAAAATTATTGATCGGTTCAACATGAAAGACTCTAAGAGAGGCTTTCTTCCTATGGGAAGTGGGATCACTTTGAGCAAGTCAGAGTGCCCTACGAAACCCGAGGAGATTGAACACATGAAATTGATCCCTTACGCATCAGTTGTTGGATCAATCATGTATGCTATGATGTGCACTCGTCCCGACGTTGCATATGCTTTGAGCATGACAAGTCGTTACCAAGCAAATCCATGTGAGAGTCACTAAATAGCCGTAAAGAATATCCTTAAGTACTTAAGAAGGACAAAGGATTCGTTCTTAGTGTTTGGAGGCGAGACTGAGTTACGTGTAAAGGGTACCCAGATGCAGTTTCCAAACCAGATAGGGATGATATGAAATCCAATTCCGGCTATTTATAGGATGAATGGAGGAGCTGTTGATGGAAGAGTTTCAAGCAAAGCGTTACAGCGGATTCTACAACAGAAGCATAGTACCTTGCAGCGTCTGAAGCTGCAAAGGAAGCTGTGTGGATTCGGCAATTTTTGGAAGGACTAACAGTAGTCCCTACTGCCAAAGGTCCTATCACAATTTATTGTGATAACAGTGGGGCTATTTTTCAGGCAAAAGAGCCCAAGTCTAGTAACAAGTCTAGACCTGTACTTAGGAAATATCATGTAATTAGAGATTACGTGGCCAGAAAGGAAATTGACATTTGTAAGGTTGGGACAGATGACAACATTGCTGATCCTTTAACCAAGCCTTTATCAAAGGCTAAGCATGATGGTCATGTCGTCACAATGGGATTGAGACGTGTGCCAGAATTCCTTTAGATTATGTAATATGTAATAGTTGAATGTTGTATTTATTATTTCATACTCCCTCCATTCAAGTCCAAATACAACATTTCTTTTTTTGACACTATTCATGAGTGAAGGGAATGTTTACGATTTCTTGCAATATGTAAGATAGAATATGGTCATGTGAGATCTTGTTTGATTCGCCTTTATAAGTACAATAAGATTATCAAATTTTTATATTTTTTTATAAAGTAAAACTCGAGATATTTACGTTATAATTCATGCATTGACAAACGTGTAAAAGAGAAATGTTGTGTTTGGACTTGAATAGAGGGAGTATATGATAATGGCATTCATTGTTCGAATTTTATTTTAAACTCTTTTATTTAGTTTGACTAAATTTAATACTTTGTTTATCCGAATAGATTGTTGGACCCTATTCAAGTGAATAGGACGAACTTAGTATTTTGTCCCTAGTCACTCAATGAGGCGACGTCTCGAAATGACTAGATTGTAAGTCGAGCGATGGTTGGTTCAGCACCATGGGGTCATGGAGATGACTGGTCGTTTACATAGACAGACTGTATGACACTCTGTCGGACAGTGACATTGTAGAGACCCTTAAATCAATTATTTGATGTCTGGTCGTGGCAGGGTCTTCTATCTTATTCCTATAAGTCGATTCTTTTGACTGGCGACCGTCTATCTGAGTCGGTGCAGTTTTCGATTGGTTTTGGTTGATGTTCTAGGTCGTGCCGTAAAAGGAGGCCGATGGACATCTTCTAGATCATGGTGATCTGCATCATACAGAGTAGATGAATCAACAGGAATTGTCCACCCACGTTGGGTAAAAACATCTTTAGGCCACTCGAGGAGAAGTTACTGTAAATGCGTGGCCACGCCCGGAAAGAGATCTATGGTAGATTTTCCGACAGAAAAGTGTTACTCTACTAGAGAAAACAACTCTAGGGGGATATGTCAATCGCAAGTGCGACACTGAAAGAAACCTTGCGTGAGTGGGAGATGTGACAAAGAGACAAGAGAATCAGGTGACGCACACGTGTGTCAGAACACAGTGGGAGATTGTTGGAGTAGGTGTCCTCCACAAAAGTGCGACACATAATAAATCTTATTATGGAATATAATTGGGATATTTATTGACTATATATATGATTAGTCAGTTGATTAACGTAAATCAATAACGGTTGGCTGACTAGAGTTTGACGTTATTGTCGTTTGACGGCGGTGATCAACTGATCCCTTTCGGTCACACCTAAAGGATGAAATCCAAATAGTAACTAATTATTTGTATACGATACAGTTAATTAGTACATTACATATATTCGATATGTACGAGAGTTAATTGTTAGAAATTGAGTTAAGAACTCAAATTCGATTAAGCTTATTTTTCAATTATGCGATAATGACTAATAAATTTATATCTTATTTTAATACGATTAAATAAGATTTAACTTAGTAATTAATCGTTAAATTACTAAATTAGTTGAGGTTTTGAGATAGAGGTAATTAGTTAATTATATTTACAAAGAGTTGTAAAATAAATTAACTAAGCATTGTGGGACCCATTATATATTGATATAATGGTAAAATATTACTTAAAATGTTAAGTACATATTATTTATTTAATTGAGTCATATAATTGTTATATGATCAAATTAAACTTAATTATACAAGATAATTAACCATATGATCAATAAGTATTTGTGAGACAAATATCAAAAATCAAAATGGACCAAACTAGGCCATAATGGCCGGTTATGTTGTTAGTTACATGGTGATGATTGCTGTTCTTATTTACACTCTTAAGTCACCAAGTGAAAGTGACATAACAAGTAGAATATAATCATCACTTATACTACAACACTCCACCCTAATGCATGTGATTAAAATAAGCAAAATAAGAGCCTTGTGAAGCTCATTTGGACCGGCCATATTGCCTATAAAAGGGCAATATGGTTGATCATTTTATTTGTTCATTCATGCTTGTTTTTCTTACTTCTCTCAAAAACTCATCTTCTCTCTAAAAACTCTCAAATACTAATATTTACTAAGTATTACTAGTGTAGTAATATATTCTAATATTAGTAGTATAATATCTATCTTATTATCTAGTTAATAATAAGGGTAGATTATTTGGGTTCATCTTGGTGCAACTTGGAGGAGATCTTCTAATTTGGAGATTACTTGTGTTCATCCATATTAATAGCTCAAGAACAACAAGAAGGAGTTCTTGTTGTGCCCATATTATTTCCATATCAATGTGAGGAAATTTCTTCTTTTATATAAATGTCTTTATATTTGCATGCATGTTACATAGATCATTAAATACTAAATTAACAAGTAATTTAGCAACTAATTAGAGGAGTCTTATTAAGGTCTATGGACTTTCACTTAAAACATGTTTACATAACAAAAATGATAGTTTAAAGTTCATGCTATCAATTCTCAACATCTCGAAGGCAAGTAAAGCACCACTGTTCTTGTGAGGAACATAAAATCTTGACAATAATCAACAAGAACTCATCTGTATCATAATTAGTATTTAACACATAAGGAGCACATAAATGCGATATTGAGTAACCCATCTATATTACCTCTTGCTCTTCACTCTTCAAGCTCTTCCTCTAACAAGAGGTAGTCTCTTCGGGTCTTCTAAATCTCCACCTACAATTAGCATACAAAAGATGAGGAATTCTCATCCTTGAGAAAGACGGGAGAGTTGAAAACAAGAGAAAGACAACACCTTTCTTACCTAGAAAGATGGAGAAGAAGAAAAGGTGAAGAATGAACTAAAAACCAGCTAAATTGGTTGGGAAATGAAGTACCTATGAAAGTTTGAAGTTTGAGAAGGAATGGAGGTTTTAATGGGGTTTAAGGTTGATGGTAGAGATGAAGTAATGCTGAAAAATTAGGAGAGAGGTGAATAAATAAGTGAGTTTATTTTGGTAGTATGAAAAATAACCGACCCAAGTCTCAAATTGGATTGCCCCACTTGGATTTTCGAGTAGAGGCCAATTATGCGCTCATAACGGACATAAATGACACATATTCTACCCAAAAGGCGAAACTATTATTTTAGCCTAACATTAAAGCTAAATAATCATAATGACAATAATAAAATATTAAATAAAACCTAATCGGTAAATTCGTGGGTTTTACAATGACCCCTTCATTTCAAAAGTTTTATCCTCGAAACTTGAAGCGAAAAAAGTGATACCTTAATCGAATAGATTCTGGTACTTGAAACGCATTGAAGATTCTGTCTCTCAAGTCTCTTCTTCCACCACTCTACACTTTCACAACACCTTTACTAGGGGCATCAGCCTGCTTATGAACTTCTTATCCTTCTTATCTAAAATCCGGATCGTTCTTTCTTTGAAAATAAAACTAGGCTCGTGTAACACCCGGAAATGTACCCTATTTTTCTAGTAGAAATATTTTACGGATACTTTTCAGCAAATTTAAGTTTTAATATAGAATTTAATTTTACGAGTCGAATTTAGAATTTCCGAGTTCGTATTCGGAATTTCCGCGAGATTCCATGAAAATCCCGTCTTAAGACGAGTTTGACTTTTCCTGACTTTTAAGTCGTCTTTGACTTTTCTTGACTTTTGAGTCGTCTTTGACTTTTGAGTCGTCTTTGATTTTTCTTGACTTTTGAGTCGTCTTTGACTTTCGTTGACTTTTCCGACTCACCCTTTACTTATACTCCCTCATACTCCTTAACCTAATTTCCTACTCAAACTCACAAACACATTCCTTCCTCTTTAAGAAAACTCAAACCCTTGCCTCCATCCATTTTTCGATCTTTGAATCATCGTAACTTCTTCGTTACTTGATAGAATTCACGTAAGTTCGTCTTATTCTTCTCCCCTTACCTTCCTCTATCCGTATTGATATTAAAATCATCGTCTTTCTCGCTTTTCAAACTTTCCGTCTTTCTCAAGATGAATTTTAGTCATCTTTTACGATCTATATGTAGGTGGTGACCTCCAAGATCCCGACAAAGACTACTTTCTAATTGAAGAGGAGCTTGACGAGTAGCGAAGACGCTTAAAGGTAACGGTGAAGGGTTACTCGGTATCATTTACGTGTTTTATATGTTATCTATGCTAGAAACCGTATTTAGAATATGGTTAGTGAGCTTGGTAAGTGTGTTGATGATAATATATGTTGTATGTTGAGATTTCATATGAGTTTTGATGATTTATGATAATATTGGAAGATAATTGAAATTGGTTCCTTAGGCAAAAAAATGGGATTTTCGTATGATTTGGACCTCAGTCGGTCGACCGGCAGCCGGTCAGACCACCGGCTGGGGCACCTGCTGTATATTATTGGAATTTTACGTGATTTTGGAATGAGAAGTTGGGCTCAGCCGGTCGACCGGCAGACGGTCAGACCACCGGCTGAGACACCCCGCCTTTCTTCCATTGTTTTTCATATGACCCATTGGTCCCAGCCGGTTGACCGGCAGCCGGTCAGCCTGACCGGCTGGGACACACTGCATATTCAAGTTGATTTTCATATGATAGGTGGCCTGAGCCGGTGGACCGGCAGCCGGTCAGCCTGACCGGCTGGCACCTGCTGGAGTTCTTTGTGATTTTTTTTTACGGTTTTCATTTATAATAATTCCGATCGTCCGTTTATCGTATAACGTTACGTAATGACTTATAAAATTCATGTTTTGAATATATGACATTTCACTCGCTTGTATCACATGTTTTGTGACAGTTTTTGGGTATGTTTCCACTTTGAGTCGGTTTTTACAAATGATACGGTTTGAGCACTATTTTGTCTTGTGCTTTGTATTCTCATTCCCTTGGCTACCTTCCCGTTCGTAAGGCTGGAATGTCGGAACGGAGAGGTATCCTCCTGCTTAAATGCATGTGTTAGTGGGCATACGACGACGTTGTTGGGAGTTGAACGCATTGCGTTGATCGACCCGGCCGTCAAATGTTGTGTACTTGCGAGGTGGTGTTATTTGCATGTAGCGTACCGCTTGTTATGAGGCTTGAGCTCTTTTCCGCCTCTTTCGTGAATTGATCTACCGATTTTGGGGTACTCGGCATATATATTGTAAGACCGAGTCTTGGATGCAAAACGTTTATCGCATGTCGAATCGGAACACGTTTATTCCGAGATCCTGGCCAGGTTTAGACTAGGACCGTATTATTATCGTCGTGCTACCAGGAGGAAAATAGTCTACATATACGAAATGTTGATCGTGTATGCGTTCAGGGAAATGTCTTATCCCGTGGATGCCTTTTAATCATACTTGCCATGTACACGGTGCTAGTGCGTTTCATTTACCGTGAGAGTTGTCGTCTTGTGTCGTCTTTGAATGCGTGATTTCATGATATTGTTCATGGTCATTGCATGATTGGACACCGTCATTGTCTTGGTTCGTGAATGGATGATAATATTTTGGATTTATTGTGATCATCGCATGACTTGACTTGGTTTGTCTGTCGAGTCTCAATCTTATCAATCTTATACCGCTAACGGTGAGAGGTAAGCCCTAGTGAGCGTATTCGATTGCCTAAGAGTGTCTTCCCCGAGTCTTTGAATATCATGATGGATTCGGATTGATTTCGTATGATTTATCCATTATATAATTGAATGCCTATCTATTCCTTATCGTAACTCACATTGATATCTATATATGCATGATTTCACTTTTGTATTTCCTTATATGTACGTTTAATGTGATATGGCTGGGAGAACCCGGAGTTACTCCCCACTGATTGTGGCGTTCATGTTTTTCATGAATGAACAGGTTGCTTGCATGGATGGCTTTTTGCTTATGCTATTTTGGGTTCGGGGGTGAGCTAGCGGGCGTTGTCCCTGGATGAAACACCTCTAGACGTTGTTTAGCTAGTTGCTAATTACTTTGTATTTTGTTAACACTTTGAGAGACTACGTCTCTTGTGGTATTTTTATTTAGTTTGTAATATTTTGACACTCCTCGTATTTTTCTATCTTGCATGTATAAAGGTTTTTAAAATACCGTATTTTCCGCTATATAATTCACATGCTTGTATGTTTTATATTTCCGCATTCGCGAGGGTGGTCACAGTTGGTATCAGAGCTTAATCGCTCCCGACGCACACACGTGAACCCTAACTTAAACTACTTGACCTTGAAATAATAAATGAGAGATGGGTAGAAATTAAGGACTTTACTTGGTAGTCTTGGTGTACTCGATGTTTGTTAGGTTCTAACTTGTTTGTTGATTGTGTTGAGTGATGTTATGTTTGTTTGTATCTACCGTCTTAAGGTGGATCAATGTGTTACCTAGAAAGGTATCCTTTACCGAAGATTGAAGATTGACAAGCCTAATTGAAGTGTATTTCTTCCTCATCTATGAATTCTCTCGTCCTTATTGTCTTATGCTCTCTTCCTTCTATCTTGGTGCTTCTTTCTCTTCCAACTTGTTTGCCTCTTGGAAATTGCTCTTGATAGTTCCTCCATTTTACCATTGGTATCCTTACCTTCCTCTTGTAACATTTTTGTGGATGCCATACCCTTTTGTTTGTGGCATATTGTACTTGGTCGGAAGGACTTGAATTTTGTGGAATATTAGTATTTGTTAGAATGAATTTGTGATTTGAGGAAAATGGTGTAGATCTAAATTCACCCTATAGTGGTGATTGGTTGTATCTCTAAGGAAAGGTAGTAAGATAAGTTTGATGATTTTAATGCTTGATGCTTGTCAGGACTAATGTGTGGATAGTTCATGATATTTGATGGTGTAAGGTTGAATGAGTTGGCTAAGACTTCTTAACCCATTAGCGATTTAATCTTTTGAATTTAGGAGTTTGAATGATGCCTTGAGTTGTAAAATGCTTTTGAGATTAAGTGACGTCTTGTGTTTCCTATTGTGTGTTTGTGAGTATAGGCTTGGTGGAAAAGCTTTTGGCTATAGTTCTTGGATTTAAAGATATAAGCTTATCTTATGGTATTGGAGACTCGTTTGAAGTAGTAAGGTTTCGGTAAGTTGAACCATATTAGTTGAGGAGTATGATGCGAGTTATGATGGAAATACCTTGGGACGTTAATGATGATGTTTGACTTGAGGTTGTACTTTGTTAATAATGAACTTGTGGGCTATATGATGTTGATAATGACGTTTTGTTCGGTGTTCTACCTTGTGGGCTGTAGGAGTTGAAAAGAGATTAGTATGGAGAATTCCTTATTGGTTCTTCAGTTTTTGAAACCTTTGGGAATGTGTCAAATTATGGAGTTGAGAGAATGTTATTATGCTTGAGTTGCAATTCCACATTTGGGAATCCGTGTGATATGAAAGTATGGATGAATTGGGTTGGAATCGATTTGTTTAATCTAGGTGTACCTTAGTTTGATGATTGTGGTACAATGGTCCCTTGTAAGAGACCTTTGTTTGGGATGAGTTGCTTTACTATCACCCTAAGTTTGAAAAGGGAACTTTGTGGATTAAACCTTAAACCTTTACTCGTGCCATCATTCTTTTTCATTTCCATTCTTGAATGTTTTTGTCAAGATTGATCTTTAAGAAATCGCAGGCTCGTATCTTATTTCTTACTCGGATATATTCATACCTCTACTATCTGCTTTGTCTCTTTCTTGACCTCGTTATTTTCAGCGTTCCTCTCTTGTAATCCCGTGCCTGATTATTCTAGCGTTTTCCTTGAGATTCCTTATCGTTTCCTAACTCGTTGCTGCTTCATCTTTCCTCTAGTGGATTGGATGTCTCGTTTGTTTGGCTTAGAGAATCAATGTCATGTATTTTGGGATTCTTTAGCTAGAATATATGTCTTTGGATTGAGTCAATTTCATGTTGTATTTGATCATGGGAAATAGGATTTAAGCTCTGGGATGGATCCTAATAGTGATGATGTATCCTCTCTTGGTGGCTTTAGTTTTTCGAGTTTGATGTGGTGTGTTAATTCGAAGTTCAAGTTTATTGGAATTATAGTTGTTTTGTTTATTATCATAATAGTTACCTTGGAGACCATTTGGGGATTAGATGTCTGTAAATGTTGGATTCTAAAAGAGACTTTGCTTTGGTAATTTAGACTGGTCACCATATTTTGAGGAATATTTTCATAAGTGAAGATCGATGATTTGAATAATTGTATTAGATGCATCTTGAGTTATAGTTGAGCTGGATGATTTGAATAATTGTATCATCGCCATGTCCTTGGCCATATAGGACTTGGAATTTGTAATTGATCTCTCTTGAGGTTTTGATGATTTGTAAAAGAGAAATTTCTGTAAGTTTAGGATATTAAGCCTTGAAGTACTTTGAATCGAAGAATTGGAATGGTGAGCCCATTCATCTTATGATTGGTGGTAATTATGCTTTTCTAGATATAATTATTTATGCTTGTGAATTCGAGTGTAATAATTGACTGGACTAGGGATGTTCGAATACATTTAGGAATCTTTCATGTGGATTATTTAATTGTGGTTTTTCCCTTGTCGATAGACCTTAGTTAATGCTAGTTGGATACTAGATATTCGGGTTCGTAGTTTGACCTGATGATTGATAAGGATTTTGTAGAATCTAATGATTGAAAGCGGTTAAGGTATGACCGAGACGAGTTACATTCTTTTGAGGACTAGCTTATTAGCGATGTTTGTGATGTTAATTGGATAAGCCCTTAGAATGATGTGGCTATAATTTGGGTTTGGCGAAAATGCCCGAGAAATTGACTATGATGACTTTTGTATTTGAGTGGAGTGTTTGGTTCTTAGGTTTTCTTCCCCTTTTGAGCAATTGCTTTGTCGTTCATTTCTCCCTTTGCCTTTCAAATTGACGCTTATTCAATTTGTTATTCTTTGGACATTGTCCTTCTTTCCGCTATTACTCGTTTCGATAAGCCTTCTTGTTTCTTTTTACTCGTTGTGTTTATCTTTTATTACCATGATTGTGAGTTTGATGTTCAAATTACTTTTATGTGTGTGCAATGTTTGGTTGTCTTGAGTGTACGAATTTAGAAAATTTTCAAATTTTCACGATGGATTTCACATTTATCCTTTTAAAAGAGTTTTAGAAATGAAATTCCTACTTTCATTTTTCGAAAATGGATTTAGGTTGCTCTTATACTGAATTTTGCGTTTGGTTGGATGCTAGAACTTGTTATTGGAGACGTCTAATGACTGGTTCTGCACTTATCAACGTATGATTTAATTTTAATCTTGTCTTTACCTTGGAATGCTGGTGTTCTTGTGTGCACGACAAGAACAATTTCGTTCCACAGAAAAAGAGAGTTACTTTCGAAAACTTTTCCTATATCTTTTTGGAAAATGTCATGCTTTTGAAATACATTTCCTTGAAAATGTTTTGAATACCAATTTGGAGAAAACGAATTGGTCCTTATAACTTTTCTTTTCTACTTTCAAGTTTCGAGGACGAAACTTTTTAAAAAGGTGGGGTGATTGTAACACCCGGAAATGCACCTTATTTTTCTAGTAGAAATATTTTACGAAATCTTTTCAGCAAATTTAAGTTTTAATTTAGAATTTAAAGTTTCGAGTCGAATTTAGAATTTCCGAGTTCGTATTTGGAATTTCCGTGTGATTCCATGAGAATCCCGTCTTAAGGGGAGTTTGACTTTTCTTGACTTTTGAGTCGTCTTTGACTTTTCTTGACTTTTGAGTCGTCTTTGACTTTTCTTGACTTTTGAGTCGTCTTTAACTTTTCTTGACTTTTGAGTCGTCTTTGACTTTTCTTGACTCTTAAGTCGACTTTGACTTTCATTGACTTTTCCGACTCACCCTTTACTTATACTCCCTCATACTACACTTAACCTATTTTCATTCACACAACTCCACTTACTTCCTCACTAAGAAAACCCAAATGAAAACCTAGCCTCCATAATCTTTCCATTCTTAGAATCGTCATAGCTCGTTCGTTTGGTGCTCAAATTCTCGTAAGTTCGTCTTATTCTTCCCCTCTTACCTTCCTCTATCCGTATTGGTAATAAAATTACCGTCTTTCTCGCTTTTTAAATTATCCGTCTTTCTCAAGGTGAATGATATTCATCTTTTATTATCTAATTGTATTTAGGTGGAGACTAGGAAGGTTTAGAATCGATTAAAGATGCGTAAAGGTAACGGTGATGCAGGGTTACTCGGATCATTTACGTGTTTTACCTGCTTATATGCTAGAAATCGTATTAGAATACGATTAGTAAGTTTAGGAATCATGTTATGGATGATGATTGTTGTTATTTGATGATTGTTGATGATGAATATTGATTGTTGATAGTTATTAGAAGTGGATTATGAGAATTGGAAGTGATAGGATTGAATTTATGTTGAAGGCTCACGGGTGAGTTGGTAACAGAGTGTTTCACGATCGTGAAACTAATTTCACGGTCGTGAAACCTCATTTCACGGTCGTGAAATACAAGTCACGGTCGTGACTTGTGCAGTTTCCCTGCACTGACCCTTTTTCGTAAAATGATCATATCTTCTTCGTTATTTGCTTGTTTTGGGCTTGTGACCATTCCTTGGAACCGTAAGAGGATAAGCTATCACCTCAACTTGGAATTTATGTAGTATCATGTCTAGAACTCTAGTTATGACAGTTTGAAGTGAACCCTTGTTTTAGTTAGTTTCTAAACTTGTTGTTTTGGAGAGGTATGTTTCCTATTTATTATGCTTCTTAAACTTGGTCTAATGCTTAGGTATCATGTATTGATTCATGTTTTGGATATATGATATTTTTATTCGCTTGTATCACATGTTTCGTGACGGTTTTCGATATGTCCCACTTTGAGTCGGTTTTTACAAATGATACGGTTTGAGCACTATTTTGTCTTGTGCTTTGTACTCTCATTCCCTTGGCTACCTTCCCGTTCGTAAGGCTGGAATGTCGGAACGGAGAGGTATCCTACTGCTTAAATGCATGTGTTAGTGGGCATATGACGACGTTGTTGGGAGTTGAACGCTATGCGTTGTTCGACACGGCCGTCAAATGTTGTATACTTGCGAGGTGGTGTTATTTGCATGTAGCGTACCGCTTGTTATGAGGCTTGAGCCCTTTTCCGCCTCTTTCGTGAATGTCGACCGAATTTGGGGTACTCGGCGTCTATTGATTGACCGAGTCTTGGATGCGAAACGCTTTATCGCATGTCGAATCGGAACACGTTTATTCCGAGAGTCTGGCCAGATTTAGA